>JAZGTJ010002896.1:0-39026 GCA_036877575.1 Botia almorhae | reverse complement strand
CTCATATTTTGTCATAGGGCCCAAAATTGCGAGCGGCACCCCTGGTGTTAAATAAAATATAAATTTATACAGTACTTATATAAATGAGTATATATAATCAATAAACATTAATAACAGAATTTTCCAGAAGCTGTTATGTTAGTGGATAAAACAAGGCTAAGTATAGGCTTTCAGTTTGTTTAGATTTTTCTTGCTTGATTGCACAGGGACGATGTCAATTTGTGCTCGTAGACCTAGTTAAATAATCCAGTACAGGGTTACAGTTTTCAGTAGTGCTAACAGAGGCCTCTGGCAGTGAAGAGACTTGAGTCACATGGGGAGGTTTGTACATAAGATAAATGATGTGAGTTTGCAAGTTACATGCTGAGCTTGAAAGGGTTTCTGCAGACAAGCATTCCTTACTCGATGATGTAGAGGGAGCATTTCTGCTCATAATGTCTGTCTTTTGAATAAACAGCTTGAGAGTATATTACACCAATATTTTATGTGCAGTTTTAGGTCAACTTATATATAAAGGGTTCCTCCCATTTACAGTTTACAGTTGTTATTTACTTTTTTTAAATGGCTAGCTTGTATCAGGGCAAAGAAAATTAGCATATGCAACAGTGACTGTACACATCATAAATTTTCCCGTTGCATTTCCTGATTAAATAATAAAAATCATAAAGAAAGTTACAAGGTTATTGAAATCAAACGGTAATTTGTATGTAAAGCACATTGAAACGCATTAAATGGCTTTTTCCAGCCCATAGCACTACTTAAATTGCTCTAGTTATTATTTGTGTATCTAAAAGTGTCTGGGGGGGTGGGGTGGGCTGGAGAATGCATCGCTCTATCTAATTTACTTGCTTACACCTGGGTTTCACTCTTCCTTCACTAGCACAGAACTCTGAGAGAACCTGATGAAAATAGCAATCTGTAGTGCTAACGTGTAGTAAAAATAACTAGTGAAGTTTCACAACTTTTCGAATGTTCAACCACTCGGTTGCTTAGTAGGTAGAGCATTGCGTGAGCAGTGAGAACATGGGTTTGAATCATAGGGAATCATTTGGAAATGTACTAATAAAATGTATAACTTGAATGTACTGTCAGTGACGTTGGATAATTGCATCTGCCAAATGTGTAAATGTAAAATGTACAAACCTGTTATGATTTTTATGAGTTTTGAATTTTTCTATTTTGGGGCACAAATTTAATAAATACCTGGTTGGATGGATTTAATATCTTGCAGATTTGGAACTCCATATTTGGAGTAAATGTAAATTTTTGGGTGAACTATCCCTTTAATACATTGATCTGCTTTTATTGCGTTTCTTGTGCTTAATCCTGACATTGTTTATTATTAGACTGTAAACATCAAAAGAATGGTTGTTCCTGACATAATTCTTTATTTACATATGCAGTTGTCCCTGAGATTATTTACTGCACTCCATTCACACTCTCTTACTATTCGAGGGAGCAGCCAAGGTTCTGACACAAGGACCAGCAACACGTATTAAAACAGAGAAAGAAAAGGTGCTGTGAGAGTGTTTTCACATACCACTGACTTTTCATTTGCTCGTGATTGATTTCCGGTGGAAATAAAAACAGCAAAGCTTCAGGGCGTTGGAAGGGCACATCTCTTTCAGAAGTTGATCGTAATGGATGTGTCTGTGAGTGCAGAATTAGTGTGTGTGTGTGTGTATTGTCAGGGTGTCTTCAGAGGCGCTGTCCCTCTCTCTGATTGAGAGAATCTTTAATTAAGATAAATGGGCTGTGCTTAGTCATCTGTTTAATGCCAGGCCTACAGAGTGAGCGCTTTATCCTCTTACAGGTTTACAGAGGTAATATGGAATTATTGTTTTAGAGATGAAAAAGAAAATCCTATCAGAGTCCAACTTTAGGTGTTTCATCTAAACTTCATTATGGCGATGGAACCATTGAAACGCTTAAATATATTATAATGATTCGATGAGTGCACCTCCAGTCGAGCAAATATTTCATTAAATGTTTTCTTTATTTTTTTGAGGTCATCTATGGGCTTGCCACTGTCTGTGATTTTTTTTTTTTTAAATGGCCATGTAGAACATTTTCCTGGATGCTCTTCACTGCTGGTCCTGGAACCTCAAACCCATCAACCAATCAGATCTTAGAATTAGGTTTAGGACTTGGTTTATGATTGTAATAAGACAGAAGAAATGAGATTGTTACTTTGTTTTAACCAGAGCCCAACAAATGTATGTACCGTAACATAAAATCCATATTTTCATTGACAAACACAGACAACAGGCCCTCCTGTAACTGTAAAATGTACATTCAAGGTGAGATGCTTAACATCTCAAATAATCTAATGAATGTGTCAAAAACCTTAAACTCAAGTATTTTGTTTGCTTATTCTGGAACATGCACAAACAATTTTTCTAAATAGATTTAGTATATACAGATTTATAAGTATAATTTCAACTGTGAGACAGTACTACACTAAGCTGAAATATTAAATAAACACACAAGGAGTGAGTACGGGCCTGGAATCAGGGTTTGAATCGGCTTAACGACTGACTGAATCAGTTAGTGTGATTCTCTACTTACTCATCTGCAAGGTATTATTTGCCATTGTCATACACTCAAAATGAACCAAGAACTGAGATACCAAGAACCTTTGTTAGATTCCCATATTTACTTGTCACTTCATACGTTCTGGAATCTTCATGCCTGGGCACATACAGGATAAGTGAGGACACATCAGTGGGATGTGTTTTCCCTCTAAAATGTCTACCTCTGTCTGTGCTCCAAAGAAACTACAATCCTGTACATTCCTACAGGTTTCCTACAGAGCTTGTGTTTCTGTCTGCCACAACAGGTGAACAACAGAAGAGAGAGAGCGATGCGTGTGTGTGTTCGGTTGCTCATGTGGCAACATACACATTCAAAACAGATTTGTAAAGTAAAAGCCAAAAATGAAAAGAAACAAAAAAGGAATTAAAGTAAACCATTAAAATGATATCAAAAGATTTGTTTTCGTTTAATGTAGATTAAGTATGTAATTAGGACCATCATTTAGGGGAAAATTAGGAAGCGCAACCATCAGCCATAAATTATTAAAAGTAAATATTCAGAAGCAAAAATTAAGTGTGGTTAGATCACAAGCAAAAATCATTAAATGATTACTATCACTAACCGAAAACATCCTACTTGGCTATATCAAATAAATCCTACACATTTTTTTTAGTTAACAGTACACATTTGTATGGTCATTTTCTACAGTGTTAGTCATCTTATTCTGTATAAAGTGAACTTTCGGTGTCTGTGCACCCTTCTATGACCCATCTCTGAAGAATGCCCATAGAAGTGAATGGAGTCTTGCTGGAACATTAGACAGTGAAGATGTCTCTTCAGGTATTGAGCATCACTTCATCACTTCAGCCTGTCATGGAATCACATCTGCAGCCTTCACACACACACACCATCCCACCTTGCTGCAGGCTGCTCTTATTCTCACCTTCTTTCGCCTTTCAGTGTTAACGTGGTGTGTGTGTGTGTGTATGCATGTCCGAGATGGAGTGTGCGCGCCGCGTACACGCATCCTCAGGGTCTTGCTCTTGTTCTCACCTTACAGTCTGTTGGATTGTAGAGGAGAAATGAATCACGCTGTCAGATGCTCTGAAAATAAGCTGCATCGAGCTCAAGCCCTGCTGACTTCCAGCCACACCAGCGCAGCGGAGGAGACCTCTCTACTAAAATCTGCTCTCTTCTTACTTCACCTTCAATGGTGGCAGGTGTGAACTGGCCCAGTTTGCCTGCCGTTGTGCAGCATGCTGGCGGTGTGACCTGAAAAAAAAACCCAGGCAGAATAATTGAATTAGGAAGCAACTGGAGTGTTGGGCGGCATCTGTTGTTCACCTGATGTGGTGCTGTGTAGGTGATTAACATGGCAGAAAGATTCAGAAATGCGTCAGAGAAGAGGTGCATAGGGACCGGCTGATTGACACACACATATGTAGACTGGAGGCTTGTCCAGGATTTTATACACACTGGGGGAAAAAGGGAAATAGCATCCAGGGACAATTTAAGGATTTCAGACTTGTTTGTGAGTGTTTTTGGTTCAAATAGTTCTTTTCTCACGTGCAAGAGGTCTGAGAGAGTCAGTTTTGAGAGCGGTGACATTTTTTGTTTGGTAATAGAACAGTAATTGTGGCACATTCGGTTTACAACTTTATTTTGTGATCTCACTGGATTGGAGAGCGTTTGGATGGTAAAAATAATACAGTAATGGAATCTTAAATCATTAATGCAGGGTATGACTTTTTCACAAAGTTGAGATTGACAACAAGGGTAGCAAAATTCCTTTTAAGGATAGAGATGAAAAATGATGAAAAACACATTCCCTCACTTCCTCCCCTCACCTCTCTCTCTCTCTCTCTCTCTGTCTCTCACGCATCTCTTTCTTTGCACTGAATGCATAGTGAGCACCTGCGTTGTTGTAGAAACTCTCTTCAGAGTTCTGTGAGAGATAGACATTAAGTGTAAACCTATCCACTTGAAGGATGTGTCCTCAGTCATTCAATAATACCAGGAAAGCTCGAGAGGTGGGAGACGTTGTCATGTGTGACAGAGCCTGTGTGTGCCCAGACATGATGCAATGGGAGGTGATGAATGTGAGAATGATGTCAAAAGAAAAGAAATAAAAAAGACACGGAGGAGAAGGGAGCAGAAGGGAATTGAACTGAAAGGAGGTGTTGAGAAGAACGATGAGATGTGGGAGTGGAGCCACGAGCTCCTCCGCATGTTATCATAGGGAATCTGGGGTCTAAGGTAAACATGGAATAGAAAGAAGCACATGTTAAAGACTACATGAAGAAAAGAAGTGTGCTGGAGAAAAGTGTAGAAGTCTTACAGACAGGAACCTTGTTTGGCCTTCTTAGTCTTGATGAATGTATCCCGGGTAGGAAAAGCCGTGCCTCGCTTAAGATAACAAGCCTTCCACCTGTGTCTTTGCAAGCACTGCACACCTTTGCAAGCAATGCAGCAATACCGGGGTGCCTTAAGAACATCAATGTGCTAAGTAAACAAATAAATAACCTCTGCCCACCTCAAAAAGTTCACAAAGAGTTCGCCTCACTTTTTTATCGGGGCTGAGCTTCCCACGTCAGGCTACAGTTAAGAGCTTTTTCCACAGTGCATTGAACATCATGTGTGAAGTGCAGTTCTGAGTAAAATACTGAGATTTCCTACTTTTTTTATTTCTTTTCCATTATGCATGAAGGTTCTTTCGGCTGAGGCACGCTGCTTTATTTTTTGCGGGTTATTTGTCGCTGTGGTTTTCAGATGTTTGCAAGCTGCACTTATGTGATGGGACACTGCAGGTTTAAGCAATGCATTGATTTTGTTACTCCTCAAGCACAGGTTGCATCTTAATGGCCGGGTGATTGGCTGAACTCTAATTTGTGGAGAGAATACTGATTTTCTAAAGATGCACAGTCACTTTAAAAGATGATAAAGCAAAAGGCATTGAGGTGACAATGCTGATCTCGGAGCCATGACAAAGCAATTCTCATTCAGCTGTTAAAAAAGAACCTAAACATTTAGGATCCAAACGTTGACACTCATAATTTAAAAAAAGGGATTTATTTAATTTCTTAATTTGCACTGAAGTAATCGAAGAATTTTAAAAGTTATGGTTTCCATGCTAATAATGGTCCAGCACCCTTTGTCTGAGATACAGTAGTTCTCGATGACCAGCCGTTGTTTCTGAGCTAACTCCCGTGTTCCTCAGCGTGTATTGATTAGCATTTGTGTTCGCTAGTTCTTGTCTTGTGACAGGTCTTGTGGCTCACTGTCATTGTTTGATAAAAGGTTATTTTCTTTTTTGGAGTATAAACAAAGGTTTTGGATACATTTTTAAAAAGTTTTTATTTGTGTTCTGTAGAAGATAAAAGTAATACAAGTTTGGAATGGCACAGGGATGTGTAAGTTATGACAGAATTGTCATTTTTTGGTGAGCTATTTCTTTAAGACATTGAGGATAATGCGGATAGTGTAGCTAAATCAGGTCCAGTGTAATTCACATTATGATTGTAATTTAAATGTTTAGCAAACATACTTTGTTCAAAATTAAAATGTAATTAAAAAATCAAATAGTTCTGATTCTAAATTCTGATTGGATAAGCCAGGTTTGAAGCTGTTGTAAACTGTTGGAATTTATGTTAAATGGCCATATTGCTAGAGTTAGAATAATGATCTTTATTGCTCACCGAAAGAACTGATCATTCTGCTAATTAATAATAATAAATTAAGCCATTTGTTTAGTTTATTTAAAAAACGATGAAGATGAAACAAAGTGGGGAAAACAGGGGCGAAACAAATGCACGAAAATGCTTCACATAAACAGAGTCCCAGTTGCTTTCTTATGATATAAAGCTCTTTTATAAGAACCTCTAGGATTGAACTGAGCTGTAATCCCAGCGGCTCAACACCGACTTCTGAATCCTCTGCTAAAGAGACCAAAAGTGATGGATTTCAAAGCACAAGATATTAGCAGCCTCAACTGAGCTCTGTTTGATCAGCTGTTAGAACCTGCAATTCACAAAAACGCCACTACCATCTGCTGTCCTTTTATGGTGAAATACAATATTTGCAGTATTATGTACCACATTAAACACATCAGATGAAACATAACGCCAAAGGTGTAAAAATTACATAATGGATTTATATTGCGCCGTATGTAACCAAAACCAGACAAACTACACAATTAAAAGAAATAGACAGAATGACAGAAAGTGAAAGACAGAATAAAGGAGAGAGAGTGAGAGGTGGCATATCACAGAAGACGGTCTGATGGAAGGCGAATGCGTTCTGTCCCAGCCGCTGACAGCCGTGGGGGGTGTTAATCGGACTTGTCAAGCTCCAGCGATGGATAAAGAACAGATTACAATTGCAGTGTCACTTTATTCGGAAGCTATTTCACATAAATGTTCTGACGTACAAAACAAGGAGGAGAGAGGTTATAAAAACTGTCATTTAAGACTTCATGTCCTCCAGAAGTAGCGGGGGTGATCATTAGACAGCTCTAGTGTGTCATACTCAAGATGTCCTTGTTGTTTGTTTATATTGGCAGAAAATTGGTCAAATTACAGAATCTTCTGCAACAGATTTGATGGTTCACCTCATGGTACGTCACATATACAATACAGTTGCATCACAGCATATTCGTTTCACATTTATTGTTTATTGTTATAGATCTCTCCGCATAATCTGACCCAATCATATGCCGTAGGGCTGTAGCCCTACATACTTTGGCCTGCGTCAGGCTCATCAGCCTGCCAGGCACATATCAGGAAATCTTCCTCTGATAGGCACATTTAAAATAAATCAATACATCCCACTGTATTTTTTCTGACAACCAACTGAATTAAAAAGCTAAAAGGAAACTGCTGAGAATACAAACAACTCCGCAACAAGGTGATACAGATGCCTGTGAAATCACTCATCTAAATGTCTGCAGCAGACCTAAACAGACCTTATTTTTCTGATTTAATTATGGTTAAATAAACGCAAGAGTGAATTGCCACAGATGAATTCAGTCCGACGTGATTGTTTTCTCATGGTTTGTGGCGCGTTGCTGACAACTGTATATATCAGACAGAACTGAAAGAAGTATACTGTTTATCACTACAGTGTATTCTCAGTGTTTATCAGTGAACAGTTCCTGTAGCTAAAATATTATGTATCATGTTGATAATGTAACACTGGAGGACAAAATCTGGTGAATCTTAAAATGGTCGAACTGCATTTTAGTCAAAAAGTGTTTTTTAATAAAAGATGTTAAAAATAATGGCAAAATGACTAATACAGTATTTGCTAAAACTAAAATGGGGCGAGGCTTGTTATTTTCTTCTTCATTTTACATCTGTTCTTAAACCTGTAAACCGTTTTGCAATCAGACACGATAGGTCAACAAACGGTGTGTAACATTTGTATAAAACATCATTTTGTGTATGTTGTACATGTAAATGCGTCAATCGATTCTTGGTAATGAGTTTTGTAGATGTCACTTTCTTTTAAAGCTCAGTTGTTGGATGCCTCATTCTGCCGCTATGCTGCGCACGTGGTTAAACCTCATTTGAAAAACGCTGGCTGATGTTTTACATTGATCGTGACTTATGAAGGCGATTCAGCATGACAGCTAACAGGGCATTGAGTTACAGGAGGGTTGATGTCCAATTAGCTTCATCTCCTAGGCTTTAATGAGTGGTGGTAAATTTCAGCTCTATCTCCCTGGCACAGTTTAATTAGCTGTAATTACACATGGCCTGACCTTTGCAGGACCCTGTCCTGTTGATTTACAGGGCTGCAGGTCTCCTGATTTATCCCCCTGGGAGGCTGAGGGAAGACCAGACGATGTGAGCGACATGAGAGGTCGGTCTGATGGAGTTTCTGAGGTAACTTGATCTTACTGTTGATCTTGAATGAGCTGTTTTTTTATTTTGGCAGTAATTAAGCTCTACAGTCAAATCAGCAGGAAATTAATCTGCATTCCAGGTGACTGGCTGTCATACATTTAAAATGGTTTTTAAAGTGCTAGGGGTACAGTCTATTATAATTAAATTTCAACTCTTTAGAGTGACCTTACAGTGAACAGGACCAGGCAATTATGAGGTAAAGTAAAATGCCAATCAAATTCTAGTCCCTCACTAAGGGAGCACCAATCACTGTCATGTTGATTTAAAATGAAACAAAAATATTTTTATCCCACTATGCAATGCAGTATGACAGTTTCATAGCTTCCATTGATTTCACAGCAACATTTTTAATACAGTATTTTATTGTAAGAATTACTCTTGAAAAACATAAGCATAAATAATTATACTGTTAAATCTTGTATAATCCTGATTTTTTTTACACTGCAAAATTATGTGGTCAAAAAACAAAGCACCATTTTGGATATACTAACTTTAACTGTAGACATAAGTTGTTCCTTGAAAAGCACCGTTATTGACTAATTAGCTCTAATTACAGCTTTCTAGGTAGATCACTGCTCTACAGTTACTGACATCTGATTGCACTGGATTTATGTGCTTCATGGCCTTGAAAATCAGGGCTAAACTGAGTACTGCATTACATAGCTTTGCCAACTTTGCTTGTAGCATCTGTTAGCAATCAACTCTCTCTGGGTACCTCAGGTACTCCAGCACTAATTTAAAGTCAAAGAGCAGAACTCTACGCAGGAGGTGAATGATTAGGTCTCATTGGCTCGACTGAGACAAACGACCCGGCCGTAGTAGGCGCCATGAGACGTAAAGTGAAGCTTTGCAGACTCGAATGTCAAATAAGTGTAGAGGCTTTTAGGGCCTTAGGGGCCTGAGAAGAGAATGGACAGCACAGTTAGAGCTGCTGTAGAGCACAGAGAGGTTCTGACTCTTTGAACAGGGAAATAATGACCGTGACCCCTGAACACAGAGTCTGTGATGGTCTAATTATCGCACAGAGATCAGGAAAGCTCTAGAACTAATAAAATGCAGCATCTCCCCTGATCATGTCACAAAGCTCTGCTGAGGTATAAAGTCCAAACTAATGAAGAGTAATGAACAAGGCCAAGTACCCTCACCTGGACCACTGCTTTAACCCGTGGGATGGGGTATGCTGGGATAAAGCTAACGGTTTAGCCTGACTCAACAATGGACAATATGGTGGTAATTCATCCTACTAATGGTACCAATCTAATGGCTTGTGGTTAATTTCCCATCATGCAGTTGATAGCCACGCGAAGATCAAGCACGCACGCACGCATGCACGCTCTCACTGTTTTGTCTTGTGCCACTGTAACTACAATTCATTTTTTCATCTCCACTCAATGCCAACTGGCTCATACATAATGTCTTTTCCACAGAATATTCTGTAAGCATAAGGAAGTTGCGTTCGCCCTTTACGTGGCCTCTCAGAGCCTGATATAGATATCATTTTATTCCGGTGATGTGCCTGTGTCAAATATTCTACCTCAGGGGTATTCTTTCCCACAGAAGAAGAAATTGAAATTCAATAGATTTCCCACTTCCAAAAGGTTGAACAGAGCATGTAAGGGGGAGAGATACCCAAAGGGAAAACTGTCATGCAGAGAAAGATGGTGCCTGGCATTTAGTTATTCATTCCTATCTATTTTCACCCACAAAATTAGAACTATTTGCCAGCCGCTGTCTGTCTCGTGTTACTGCGAGGGACATTCTTTTCCCCACCTTTTGCCGCTGCCCCTTAAATTCAGCCAGAATTATCTGCATGCAGTGAATAGTGTCTTAATAGAAATTACCATCCGAATGCAATTTTCTTTACGATTATTATGCTCAACAAACAGTATGTCAGGCTCAACAGAAGCCTACGCATATTATATCGCAATGTTGCTTTCATGATTCGATCGCGCTTCTCTCTAGCACGGAATAAATGATAGAGTTGGGAATACTTTAGTTAAAGTAGCGTTTTGTTATACACAATTGAGCATTTAGTTTGAATGTTTGATGGATTTTTATGTTAGACATTTATCATAGTATGAAGATGTTTCAGGAGCCAAGATGTCACAAAGCCAACAGCTCATTTACGCTGGCGTTCCATAATGTTGCGCACTGGACAGTCTAATCTGTCATTTCAAACATGCTGGGGATAATACAATAGACTGGTATATTTCCCTGGGGACAACTTTTACCAATGAAACTCTGCAAATGAGCACTGTTAAATCTTTTTCATGATGTCATAATGAATCATGTTGTATTATAGCTCTATATATTTAGATTATTTATACAGCCATTTTGTTGTGAAGGACCAGTCACGGTCGCATTCTGACAGCTCTTTAGCTCTTTGCTTTTTATTGAGTCATTAAAATGGAACGACGCCACTATGAAACACGCACTGCTGTTTGCTGCGCAGATAATGGGGCCCTTTTCTGTTCTGGAGCCATATCTGTCTTTGCACCTAAGAGGTTCATAATTATGCCATTGATAAAAAAGCAGCATTGATCAAAACCACATTAATAAGTATACTGCAAGATATAACTCTATAATTTTATGGGCTGAATCACTTTGATGAAAAGCACAGCCTTGTACTTTTGTACTTTTATTGTGCTTGTGTTTATAATGAAAAGACGCTCAATTCAATATCTTGCTTTGCATTGTTTGCATGGGGTATTTCAGCCTTAGGGTGACACAAGCAAAAATGCAGGCTGCGATTTTCAGTTGCGCATTTGCCTTATTCTCAATAGGGACCCAGCAAAACATAACCTCTAGATTTCAGCAGACGAGATCAGATAGCTGATGGGTGTCCTCAGGATAAGCCCAGGGCCAGAGGCTCACCTAAATGGAAACACACTTTCCCTGCTTGAAAAAAACACATCATCAGCTAAATGAATGTAAATTCAGCACTTCAAAGCACTCTGGGGGGCAATGTTCAAGTCTGCAGGCCATGAAGTTTCTTTGTGTCCACGTATAGGATCACAATACTAGTGCAGTAACATCTAAAATTAGCTTGTTTGGTCATCATTAAAATGTGAAACATCATGTTTTTTGTATTGGTTTTGGGTGGACCAACATTATCTGATTTACTGATTGACTATTTATTGTACTTGGAGAACAGAAGATTAAGTTTGTCTTTAGAGAGCATTTTAAAATCCTTTCTTGGCTGATTTACTATAGGCTGGAACCGGTTCTTGCTTCCTTCACCACAATATAAGTCTAACACAAGAGCTCATGTCCACTTGCAAAGTCAGCACATAACACCAGAAGCCTAAAGGGCCAATCTGACCTTTTCCAAAACAAAACTTGAGGGATAAAAAAAGAGAATGTTGTATTTTTTGTATCAATACAAGTCCTTGAAACAGCTCTCATTTCTTTGCTTGGATTGGAAAGCTATAAATGACATTTTCTGCTGCGTTTATAGACAGCTATGTTAAAGTCTCTCCACACATTTCCGATTATACACCAGTTTGCTCTTTGACAGCCAAGGACATATGATCTCGTTTGAAGGCAACATAATGCATCTTCTGTCCTGTGTGTCTGGTAGTTTCTCTGCTGTAGGGTGAATATTTATAAGAGTTATAAAGGTTTTGAGAACTGAGGCACACTTGGCTGATTTAGGTCATATTTTTCCATCTTTATTTCTTATTTGCATACGTTCCCTGTTGACCTATTTAAAATCAATATTACACCCCCGCAGTCATGCTGTTATGGATATTATCCGCATGCTATGATTACCTGCCTGTTATTTATATTGTTTTAAAGCAAGATCCCTTGTAAGTCCCTGTAAAAACCCTAATGATAATTGATTAATATTTATGCTGGTTTGGTTACACAAAAAATAAACTACAGTATGCTATACAAAATTATGATAAATAGCACATTCTTACATACACATTCTTATATACTGTAACTAAAAAGTGCACAATATCCAGTAATGTTTACAACAGTAAATAAGCATTTACAATATATAAAATAGACTATTGCATATAAAACAAACAGTAATCTGAAGTAAACAAAGCATGTAATCCAGAATTTCCCTCTTTGGCCCAGATTATGATCTTTGGTTATATGATGCTGACTGTCACCTCTCTCTCCCCATGTTTGAGAGCCATTGCTGTGCTGTCTAAAACTCAGTCAGGAGATTTATTTTCGATTGAAGCTAAACCTGGGTGTTCTTTTCCAGGGGGCTCTGGAGGGCTCTCATGCTGTCCTTTTCCTTATCACTGCGCATGCAGGCGGCTGCAGCAGCATCCATTTGAACGACAACTGTCTGGTTTATCCTCTGCTTTCATCTCTCGTGCTAGACCTGTGCTCAAAGAGCTGCAACAGCCCCGATTCAGCCCACTCGCCTCATCTCAGAGGCACAGACCGTTCTGCTGTCAGGAAAATAAAATCTGTGTCGTGTTGTTAATGACATCTGTGAATTTTATCTTGTTGATTTGCAGTTTTTATATGGCCAGACTCATCCAAAACATCACCGGAATCTAGATCAGAGTTCTGGGTTCTGTAGTTTGCATGGGCCTTTAGCATCTGGAATTATGTCTTAGAATTATGAAAGACAGTGGATGAAAATTTGGACGCGTGCTATGAAGCATTGTTCTGTGCAGTGGTGTCTGGTTAACAAGCGTAAGAGGAAATCCTTGTTTCCAGTCAAGAGGGATTAAGTAGGGCTCTATTCTCTCCGGTCTCAGTGGTCTTTTCCTCTGATCAGCATTGAGAAGATGGTGAAGCGAATAGACCTCAGCCGCATGCACTGAGTCTGTAACACCTGCCATAAAGGTTAGTTGAAAAAGACGTGTGGAATAGTTAAGCAATCACCCACCCCTTTGGAGTTTGTAAGTTCTTCATGTGTGTGCGTAACACAGAGGGTTTGCATCCATTAACATTTCTACCTTACTGATGTTAACACTTTAGTAGCTAACTGGCACGTTCCCTATTAAATATGACCTTCTTCCACCCGGGCGGCTGAATGTTATGAAATCGTTCAGCCCTTTGTAAAATGATTTATGCATTCGTACAGTCTGTCAAGGCCTATTTCCACTTCAAAGGGCCGTCTAATGAACAAAGTTTGTGTTTCGCCTTAGGTCCCTGTGAAGATTTTCTGATAAAAGAATCAGTGTTCCATAATGTTTCCACCGTTTAACGCATTGTTTACATTTAAGTAGATTTATCGGAAAGGTTGGATGCTTACGCTTGCTTACACTTACTATCTGTGTATGTATTTCTATGCGTAGTGCAATATTAGCTCTATCCTGTTTGTGATAATGTTCTACAGCATGATATTTAAAATGACAGTTCATTTGACTAATTAAGATTTTATTCGGTGTCAGTTTGCGTGCGTGTCACATTGCTGGTCAGACACTTTATCTTATTTTGCGTCCCTTCAAGGGACTTTGTTATTAACAGTGTGTGTTGCTGTGTGTGTGGGCACAAAACTGTCTGTGCCAGTTTTTTTACTCTCAACTTTTTCTGAAGCCCTTCAAACGCATATTCTTCCTCAGGCAAACAATTTGTCTATTTCTTCTCAGATGAACACTCATTTGTCACATTTCACAATTAGCTGCAGGCATTGCATTTAGCTCATTGGGTTGTGATTAGAATAACTCATTGTGTTTGTCCTCCACGGCATCAGCACACGCGACTGCCGAATATTAGCGTGCCCATTATTTGTCACTTTGCCAGTTTACGCTGATGCTGAATGCGGTTGATGGAAACTATATCTGCGCTGTGATTTGTGTGCCGCTGTCATCCAATATCCATCCCAACCCTCATATTTATGTCACACGCTTTATGGCGCATTAATTTTACCTGCCAGGCTTGATGCCTTGGTTGATGCTGTGGACTAATTAATAAGTCTGAGAAAAGAGACAAAGTAGGCAGTGAAATTCACAGTTACTGGTATTGAAACAGAAAAATACTCATACCCACAAGGCTGGAAAGTCAAGTCCTATAACATGACATGTTACAGAATAAACCGCTTGTAAAACTGTGGCATTTGACCCCCAGTTTTCTCCAGGGGTAATGTGGAAGCAGACCTTTAGCTTTGACCTTAAAGCTAACAACGCTCCCTGTCAACACATATTTTTGGGGGTTTCAGATGCCGACTAAACCCAATGTCACAAATAATACCACATATAATGCCACATAACCTGAGCCCACCGATGCATATTTCACACTTTATTACCTTGTTTCCTAAACACCTTTTGGTTTTCAATTGGTTATATATTGGTTTAATCTTGCATGAGTCACTGTCTGCTGATGCTTCCACTAAGATATTTTGTATTTATAAATATTTTGAGTGGATAAATAAACCTGTGAGGCTCGTAATCACTAAGGTCCAATTGAAACACCAAAACAGTTGTACAGTGTAGTTTAAAATATTTAGTTAATCAGAATTCAGATTTAATTGTGATTTATCATTGTTCAACATCTTCTATGCCCGCTTTGAGACCTCCAACGACAACATAGAGAGGCACACACACACTGGGTTCAACCAACCCCCTCCCCCCCTCCTACTGTATCATCAGCTGCAGTACACAAAGCACTGAGGAGGATCAACCCCCGCAAGGCAGCCAGACCAGACAACATTCCTGGAAGGGCCCTCAGAGCTTGTGCTACAGAGCTAGCTGAAGTCCTCACTTCCATTTTTAACCTCTCCCTCAGTCAGAGCGCTGTACCCACCTGCTTCAAGACCACAACTATGGCCCCCCTTCCCAAGAAGAGCCCCCCGACCTGCCTGAATGACTACATTACGCCATTGCTGCTGCCCTCCATATTTCCCTCTCTCACCTGGAAGATAAGGATATCTACATCAGGATGCTGTTTATCGACTACAGCTCCGCCTTCAACACTGTCATTCCACACAAACTCACAAAAAACTGTTTGCACTTTGTATACACCTTACACTCTGTGACTAGCTTTTAGATTTACTAAATGGCAGACCGCAGTCTGTCAGGATCGGAAATAAAACCTCAGCCACCATCACACTGAACATTGGCACTCCACAGGGGTGTGTTCTCAGTCCCATCCTCTACACCCTGTTCACACTTGACAACATCATCCTGAAGTTCGCTGATGACACCGCAGTGATAGGACGCATTACAGGCGGGGATGAAGCGGCCTACAGGACAGAGGTAGCCAGTCTTGTGACATGGTGTGAGGACAACAACCTCACCCTCAACACAACAAGGACATGAGAAATGGAACAAAAACTCACCAGCCACTTTTTATCCGGGAGCTTGAAGTGGAGAGGGTGAGCATCACATCAGCGAGGACCTCACTTGGACGCTTAACACCTCTCAACTGGTCAAGAAGGCTCAACAGTGGTTGTACTTTCTGAGGAGACTAAGGAAGTTTGGCATGTCTCCCAACATCCTCAGCAACTTCTACAGCTGTGTTGTGGTGAGCATTTTGACCAACTGCATCACAGTGTGGTATGGCAGCACTACTGCGAGGGATCGCAGACAACTGCAGAGAGTGGTGAAGACCGCTGAGAGGATCACCAGGATTCCACTGCCCTCTCTGCAAAACAATCTACCAGCGCAGAACCCACAGGAGAGCTGCCTCCATCATTAAGGACCCCACCCACAACATGGACTGTTCACACTCCTACCCTCAGGGCGGAGGTACAGGAGTGTGAAATGCAGGAACACAAGACTGAGGGACTCTTTCTTTCCCTTAGCCATAAGACTTTTAAACAGGTAGCTGAATTAACAGATTTCACTACTGCTGGACTGTTTATCACCATTATATGCATCCTACACTGTCTACTCAATTGCACTGTCTACTCAATTTGCACATTTCATCCTATATTCAGATTTTATTTATTAATTATGTCCTTATTGTATATTATACCCCTTATTGTACATTTTTCCTCTTATTGTACGTTTTTCCCCTTATTGTATATATAAAGTTTTGTTATTTTATTTTTTTCTCAACTTTATTCTATATAACTGTCATGGCATTCATTGTAGACAGCAAAGTAAGAATTTTATTGCACAGGGAAACTGTTTCCTCACTGTGCATATGACAATAAACGCTTTGAATCTTGAATCTATATAATAATAAATACTTCTATTACAAAGCAGTTTTGTCACTAAAATGATATGGAAAAGGTAATTGCCTTCTTGCCTTCTATCACAGTGTGGTGCTGATACAAAATTTCCAACCCTACATGAACCTGTAGTATCATGAACCTGCTTTCTTTGTTTCTCTCTCTAAAAACATTGGCAGAATGTAATCTATGTGGAAGATTGAGATGACTCCCTCTTCTCTGCCATAGCCAATATCTTGCAATGATTTGATTTATGTGCTGCCCACTAATAATTAAGACATTGAGGAGGAGGATTAAAGAGGAGACATTGAGAATGTTTGCCTTGAACTGATGCCTGAGATTTTCTGAGTTTTCAGACATTCTGAGTACATTGCAATATGTCCGTTTGAAAAATGTTAACAGCTTTGATAAATTTGAACAGCAATATATGTCTATACAGAACCGTAATCTAACCAAATTTATTTGTAAACATATAATAGTAGAAGGTCTTGCAGTATGTTTTCAAATAAAAAGTCGATTTGGCTAGATAATGGTTCAAAATCAGTGCTAGCCTTTTTTAAACTTTTGGCAGATTAAGACACAGAATTGGACACACCCCTGTTTACATAACCCCACCCTGTAAATATACTGTTGAGTGAGAGATGCAGGAGAGTAGCAAAACATCACTTCAGTGTTGTTGAAATTTTTATAGGCATCAGTAGCAAAATAGTGTTCTTGCACGATAAACTGACACCTGCTTATGAAGCTGAAAATGACCATTAACTTGACTGATATTTCTACCACGCTCTGCTATCACTTTCTGCTTCCTACATATGGGCTGCCTCATGCATACAAATTAATTGACAGGCAGAAAGCACCTTGAAGTCTTTTGATTGGCTAAACAAAGAAAGTGACAGAGCCTAGAGCTGTCACGGAGACAGGTGTGATATTTCGAGACATCAAATTCAGTGATGTCTGTCAGGTATGGATATATATATATATATATATATATATATATATATATTTATCATGNTCAAATTCAGTGATGTCTGTCAGGTATGGATATATATATATATATATATATATATATATATATATATATTTATCATGTATGTGTGTGTATATAAAACATTTTTATACAATGTTTTTCATCTGTTCTTGTGAAAGCCGCTGTCCATGGTTCTGAAGCTTTGTTTAAAAGAAGTGGTGCTGATCACAGTCTGATACAGCAACATGGCATAAAACAGATTATATTATGATATTATACAGATGTTTAGTAGCTACACTGTCAAATATATATGCTTGCTTTTATGGCCAATTATTTTATTGAAATGATGAGTGGACTAGACATCATTTTATTGAAACCCCATTAAACATAATAGGACTTTTCACTACCAAGCTATTTTAATTGGCAGCACAATGTGTATGATGGGTTGCAGAGCCCCCTCTGTTGGTGGCGCGGAAAAGTCTAGCTGCACGAACACAAAGTTTTGATAATAGGTTTTTTAAAATACTGCTGGGAAAAGATCTTTACTGTTTGTGTATGGACACTTTAAAATATTCAGGGTTGACAACATTCATGAAGCTGCGCTTTAAAACATCAGGTGCACTTGAAAACTGCAATGCACCTAAAAACATCAGGTGATCCCTTGTGTATGTTGTCTCCATATGTTGTGATGTCGTTGCCTTTGGCATAAGCCTCCCCATTCCCCCCATACCCCATCTGTCTAGTGTTCTTTTCATCAAGTTTAACAGCATTCAATAATAAACAATAAACTTCAAAAAATGTGTGCCTCTTCTAAATATGGAAAAGAAAGACAGAATGATTCATAATAATACAGTCAGTTTTGATTATCAGGGTCTAATTCAGCTTGATGCATTCTTAGTGCACAGCAGCACAGGTAAGTGCACAGACCTACAAAAGATTACATTATAGTTCCATACTCTATATTATAGGGTTGTCGTGTTCAGCATGTCAAGAAGGAACTAGATTTCAGACTTTACTGTGAGTATAGACTATACAGACTGTACAGAATAGAGGTTGAGTTTCACAGGGTTGTTACCTAGCAGGTTATTGTAAAAAGAAAACTTGCGTTTAAAAAACAAGCTAAGCTACAGTTTAGCTCGCAACCTCTCACGTCTTTACTCTATGAGCTTGGTGTAAAGGAGGCACGCTACACCAAGCTGTCCTACACATCGCAAAGCGTCGCACGGCTGCGAGGATGTTTTCATATTAATGCGTGGCACACGTGGTTTGTCACCGCAATATCTAAAAACTCGAGGGGCGACGAGAAGTCGCTCAGGGAGAAACCAGAAAGAATCCTTAAACCTTGAGTAGGTGGGACGCACTAGAGGGTCTTAACGAAGAGCACGAGACGATTTCAAATAGTATCGCGAGCGCATTGCCACAGATCAAACGCAACGTTCGCCGTTGTTCAGCGGTTATCTTAATCGGAAACGTTCCCACTTCGTGTCTTCAGCGAAGGAGAGGTGGTCACGGAGCAACATATATGTTTCAACATGCAAATAACCCTCTACTGTAAGTCGTGTATTATAGCGTCGCTCGCGCGTTTTCTAAAATTCCGGGTGTGTAGTGTCTCGCGTGACTGTTAAATTAAAATCGGGTTCATCTGCGTATTTAATGTTTTAGCTCTCCCGGGTGTTACAGGACTGTTTTTATATATCGATATGCTGTGCACTTGCTAGAGTGCTCAGTTAACGTTTCTTTAACTGCGTATGTCAGTTAGAGATAGCGTTGCATGGCTGGCGAGCCTCGCATTAATACGCATACTAACAACAACGCTGCACGCATGTTTGAGCGTTTGTTTGTTTATATGTTTATATGTGGTTTCGAGCTGTTGACGTGACTTGTCCTTCCTCATTGCAGGTGAAAGTTTGTCATCTTCAGCGAGAGAAGGTACGGAGCTCGAGTCCATACGCGGCAGACTCTCGCCTATTTAGAGTTGGATTGCGGCTTATTTCCGTTTTCAAAATGAAGAGAAGGCAAAAGCGCGTTCTGCAAATGGCATTTCTATTTATGGTGGCTTTAATTTTCCTGCCAAACGTCGGACTTTGGTCAATGTACAGAGAGAAGACCCTCATGAAGTCGCATGAGCCCGGAGATCAGGTGAGTAGACGACTTTGACATGTCTGAGACTGAGGCTTTTATGAGTTACTGTCAATCACACTGAGTCTGTGGGCACCGAGCGCACCTGTACTTGCAGTGGTGAAGGATATGCGGATGTTTTTTTTCTTCAAATAAACTTGATGTCAGACTAGTTTTAACTTTCACGAGTTCTGTTTACATTTTAAGAGATACAGTGTATCTTCTGTCCTGCGTCAAGTCACACTGGTGCTTGTGTATTGTATTTGTATATAGAAGTCTTTGATCTTTAAAAACATGTTGAAAGGCCAATATCTGTATTTCACATATCACCACTGATGTCTTTGCAATATTATTTTAACATTAATCTGTCTGTTTGACCATGAATTGGATCTATAGATTATTTAATGGGTAGGGAAACAATCAAGAGTTTATTATTATTATTAGTAGTAGTATGTTTGGCCATTTATATTAACAGTTTTTTGTTAATTGTTAATGTTGTTTTAACATACTCGGTGTACTGGTACCGCTTGGATTAAAGAGTTTTAATACAGTGTCTCAGAAAATAAGACATTGGCTGTCGTATATTCACTACTCCAACAGTACTCCTATTAAACTTTAAAGATACTAAAAAATCCTTATGCGCCTTGCTCAGTTGTTAATGAATAGTTAACATTACATTATTGTGTGTTTGCCTCCCACAAGATTATGCATTTAGGAGCACTTAGGAAGTCAGCAGTTTGCCTTTAGGGAAACATAAATCAGCAGTCAAAAACGATAGGAAATTTTCTCGCAAGATGTGCAAAAATGAAAAGGATAAAGCGCTATCTCATGCTAATATTGAATATTTATTGTTGATCTGTGTAATGCTCTCAAAGAGAAGGCGGTAATAATTCAACCTCCGGAATGATTGATCTTTAGATGATTCAGGATTATAGCATCATTTTGATAGGGTTGAATTCCTTAATCACGATAAACTCAAGCTCTCTGAGAACAACATGGATAAGCTCATTTGCCCTGCAACTGGCTGCTGCTTATGATGAGAGTGCAATCAGTGATTCTTTCAGCCAGCTGTCATTGAGTCATATTTAGTCCCCTGAAAGCATCTTGTATGTGGAAAATCACCCGGACTGGGTTGGCTGCACTCACTGTGTCATTGTTGTTATTGACGTGCTGCTTGTAGTTCACTACCTAGAGCGTCGCTACAAGATCACATTTCCTCCTCCTTACTGCTCTGTCAACTAGGCAGGAGGGACCAAGACTAACCTGCCGTCTATTGAATCCTCTGAGCTTTCTGTCTCTCTCTTCGTGTTATAAGTGTGCCCCCCTCTCCAGCTGCTGAGGGGTGCTGTTGGCTTGTGTGATTTCGCCCCTGGGCACCTGGTTGCTTTTGGTTTGTGCAACTCTGATGTCGTTTTTCTGCTCAAGGGAAAAATGCTGAGTCTGTTTATTACGTCTCGTAATTGCTCCTCTCTCATTTGTTTTGCCGAAGTTGCATGCCTTTAGCCTTGGGCAAACACAACTGCATGAAACCAGTCTCTTCATTAAAGCCAAATCATCCAGCAAGCACCACCATGTTGACAGGGACAAAAATATCACAAGACTTCATGCAGGGTGTTGTCCTTTTGTCTCAGTTGACTTTCCCTTCCTAATTTCTTCAGAAAGCATTCTGTAGGCAAACAACCCCTATCGCCCTACTGTAGGGATTTCATGGATTCTTTTTTGTGGCTATCAGGGCTGATTCACTGATAGCCACACAAAGAGACGCTAGTCCCTTAAGACAGGGACACGTTTAAGAATTAGCAGAAAAATATGAAAATAAGTAATAACACTATTAATTTAATAACCAAAAAACTCTCCTCCACTCTGTATACCGCCTCCAGTGGTGACATCATCGATCACAGATGCTGGTCGCAAATATTAAGCATGTTTGAAAAAAACATGGTCCAAACACAACTTTGTTTGCCGATTGTAAACCACAACTAAGCTCAACATCAGACTTGGC
Source organism: Botia almorhae (assembly GCA_036877575.1). Classification (NCBI taxonomy): domain Eukaryota; kingdom Metazoa; phylum Chordata; class Actinopteri; order Cypriniformes; family Botiidae; genus Botia; species Botia almorhae. The sequence goes on along the minus strand of JAZGTJ010002896.1, from coordinate 17,412 downwards.
ACAATAAATGATCATGACCAAACTACATCTGTAATCAGCCTAAAAACTGTTTTACCTGGGTTTAGTAAAACATTAAGCAGTGATTCATATACAACAGCAGACTTATAGTCACACACACACACACACACACATATATATATATATAAATATATATAATCAATCATTTGAATATTTCATGTCATGTAATGAAGTACACCACAAGTAGTGATGTCACAGTCTATTGATTCTCCAGCAGTTTTTAAGAGAATATTAGTGGATTGAGGGTGTGTGTCATGAGGGGGAGGGCGGGCAGTCTCTGGGATCTGGGGACTCAATCCCCTCATCTCACACACTTTCCTCCCTCGAAACAGAGCTTTAGTTTACTATTTCAATAGGAAGAACTCAGTGCCTGTTATTGTGCATCTGTCAGAGAGGGAGAAATAATTGACGATGTAGATATCGTGCCAATAAACCCCCAAGAAAACTGGTGAATAAACCCGCCTTGTGTGTCCTCTCTTATTATCCGATAGCAATTACCCATGATTCAATCAGCCTTCGAATCCAAAAATCCTTCCTCAATGATGTTAAGCGAGGTTTAACAAAATGGTACGCGATGGGAAGCGTACTGGATGACAGGCGCTGGGTTCCTTTCTTCTGGAAAGACATTGTCTGCTTTGTTGAGGAGAAACCGTGTTGAGCTCTGTCCCTCCTTCCCTTCAAAATCTCTGCTGTCTCTCCTTTGGGAAACAATCATGTTGAATTAGCTGTGGCGGCCCACTCCTGGCACGAGTAAACAGCATCTGTGTACTTCAGTGGGTGGCGCACACAGAGCCAGCGCTACGAGATGGACGTGCACTGATAAGCGTGTGTCAGGACTGATAACCTTCCCTCAGCTCCTAACAAGACCCCAGCATTGAGCGTGACATTGCGAAGGCCCATGTGCATTATGAAGAGGCTGTCTAAGCAATCCTATCTCACTGCTTCACCGCTCCTCTGTGTGTTGACAACAGTGAGGCGTGCAAGTGCTGTCACAGATAGCAAGGTGGATAACGAGAGGTTTGCCGTCGTTAACTACCCGGGGCGGAAGCGCAACGGAGGTAGAAGGCACGTTGACCTTGGGAACTTTAAGCTTTCATGGATTGAGCTTTAAGCTTTAAGTTTGTCACTTGTGAGAAAGCAATATTATTGTCACGTTCCATTTGCAAGCAGAGTGACAGGGGGAAGAGAGATGTAGTAATTGCAATTACTCTTAGTGTCATACTGGAAAGATGCATTATGGTAATGCACACGCTAAGCTGACAGTGAGAGCATGGGTTAAGGGTGCATAACATCAGCTGAACTGAATTGTGGTCCGGGCATTGTAAAGGGTCACACAAATAGGGAATAGAAGAGAATTTCTGAATAATCAAGAGACATGAAATGATATGTTATGATTTTGCTGTTTGTCTTAGTTATTGTCAAGAGGCATGTTAAGCAATTCTCACTGTTCAGCCCCAAGTTGGTAGGTGACACACGGGTAGAGTTCAATTTGAGGACATAATAGGATGTTGGATAATGGCGATCGCATTGGATCGGGAAAGAATGCTTTCTCTCTCATAATTTCCATCTCACTGAATATAAATTAAATTGTGCTGTCACGAGGGAAGGTGATGGGTGCAAGAGAAGGAGGTCTCAGTCAACCAAGTGATCAGACCCCAGGGGAATGATGTAATTGAATGTCTCACCTTGCAGCGAAAGTGTCCGGTGTTCGAATCTATTAGACCACGTATCTCCTCTCCACGATCCCATGGCATTCTGTTATCAAAAGCCATCAATTCACATTGTTTCCCCGTAATTGCGCTCTTCCCGGAAAAAGGGTAAAGTTAATTGAATTTGTTTGTGAATGAAGAAATGTGATGCCGGGTTTCATTTTTTAATATGGACAAGCTTCAAGATATGAACGCCTGCAGAAGAATGCACAAACTCAACTTCCTTCATAAGCTCACACTCGGCATTCATATGAAATATTCCGCCTTCCATCATTACCACCTGCAGTCACATTTTATGCCCTGTGCCCCTAATATGAACAGCGGCGTGACCCTCTCGAGAAGATGACAATTTAAACTTGATTACTCTGATGTGCCTCATCTGGTGAGGATGGAGCAATGTCTTGGGCTGTTCGCTGCGGCTCCCAGGAGTAATGCGCATTTCCTATTGAGCGGTGAGCATATAGCGGAGTGGGGTAATATAAAACCACTTACTCTCAGGCTCACAAAACAAAGAGACACGGACCTTTTCAGTCTTGTGTGTTTGGCACCTCCATTAAGATAATAACACTATTACAAGAGATTGAAAGCCACTGAAGGGCTCTTACTTTCTCTCTTGATCTTTAGATGTGAGAGTGACACAAACATGCATAGCGTTTATTTGCTGTGAAATAAGTTTTCAGTGTGGTCCGAAAATAATTACTGCACATGCTTATGTGTGTATAATTATTTTAGCTTTATATAGTCAAAACTGTAGTTAGACCTATATGTTATTTTAATTCTTAGAATAATTTTATTATTTCATTATTTTAATTAATTAGAATGATGTAGCTCAGAATTCTAATGCTCATATTAATCAGGCCAAAGAGGTGTTTGTGTTACGTGTTACATTTAAAATCACATTTTAAAAATTAGACTAATATAAAATTGTAGTATTAAATTGTAACCTTCACACAGGCTAAGCAGCTCGAAATAATTTACAAAAGTATCTTTACAAAAGCAATTTACAGACATCTGGATCAGATTCCAGGTAACTCTGATTCCAGGTAAACATAATACCATCATTATGTTATTATGTATATGAATGCAGTTAAACGTTATGTGTCTGTATGCAGCAGTCAGTTAATCTTCTCTTTATTTGTCCCGAGGTGATCTTAGAGCTGCTTGCGTTGAATTTATGGCAGTTTTCACTGACTTCTCCACCCGAGTGATTGCTATCTGAGGAAAGTGAGGTCTGTTTTATTTTATGGGTCCTTTCAGAGCTCGCAGAGATTTATGGTATTAAAATTCACCATGCAAGGTGAGATTTGTCATTGGTCAAAACTATAGTAAAATTGGGCAGTCATTGGGCAGTCGGTTTAACGTTGCCCAGTCAAGCGTGTGACCATCAGGACAGGGGGTTAAAGGTGGTTATGCAAAATGTGCAGATAATGCGCTTTCAGATATATCAGATACATTTATATATATCAGTATATTTAAGACAAATTTATGCTGACAGGAGAACTAATATCTTAGGCATGCTAAAATGCACTGTAACCAAATGCCCATTTTTTAGATAAGTTAGACAATAAGATTAAAAATAGAAAAAAATATAGACAATAAGTTTTATCACTCATGCTTTGGCAGTAAAATGTGCAATTTGGCCGCAGGTCTAGCGTAAAACAGAAATCAGGCACTTATGTTTACAGAAAGAAAATTAAAAGCGCTTCATACCATCAATGAAAAAGTTGAACTCAAGGTTGTCATTTTTTTTAAATTATCTGTGCGCCTACTGTGCATTTATTTTCTAAGACTTAAACTCTCTCTCAAGGTTAAGGTGAAACTTGCCATGTGAAGCGGTGCTGTTCTTCTATTGTGATGATTCACAATCAATCCCATCTCTGTGTACTTAATCGACTTACATGCTCACTTGAGCTTTAATTTTTGTGCAGTAATCGTATCATTTATATGTTTTTCCCACCTCATAATCAAATCGAGATCAATTGGTTCTCAGCTGCACTCTTATGCTGTTTTAGAAAGATTTGTTTATGAATCGATAGCTAAAACGAAAATATTAGCAGTTACCGCCTATCGTACCATGAAAATTGATCGTTTTTGCATATGCTAGCTCTAAATATAGATCTCCTCTGCTTTTTACATGAAGAAGGTAAGATAGTTAAAAGCTGTTAGGAACTGTCTGTACAAGGATGAAAAGTAGCACTTTATGGGTTTTTTTGCTATTATTTAGCACAAGACTAAATCATTTGTTTCTAAATTGTTGGATCTCTTGAGCATTAAATTATAGGCCAACAGATATCTGCAAGAAATTCCATTACAATATAGTGTTTGTGGTGATTGGAAAAATTCTCAGTGGAATTAGTAATGTCTGTAACATTGATGTAACATCTTATGGCTTCCTTTTAATTTCTCCCAAAACTTTATTAACTCTACACAGACACATTTCCTATTATAATGGGGACTTTCCATTGACTTATATTAAGCTGATGATATTTTGTATTCCCCAACCCTCACAGAAATCTTCCTGCATTTAAGATTTTAATTAAAACATGATTTAGCATTAAGCCATTGTCATTTTTTTCTGCTGTTGGCTGGTTCCCATAAAAATGATTTTAGGTTTAACTACACATGTGGAGACATTTGGTCCCTAATTCCTACCCTTAACCCTCATTAAAACCTTTTGTAAGATTTTTGTTAGACCTTTCTTGAGATTTTCATTGATGGAATAGTTTAACCAAAAATGCTAATTTAAAAAAATAAAACTTTATAAAAGTATTAATCCGAATAATATATAAAAAGAAAGATAACAGCTTGGACAGTCTTCAAATGTTGTTTTCTTGTGCCTCACAGAAGAAAGAAAATCATGTAGCGTATGAGAGTAATTAATGACAAAATGTACATTTTGGGTGACTTTATTTAGTATTATTGGTAATCAATAAGTTATGGACTGCAGACCGGTTCACATTATGTAATTTGAATGTAGACAAAATATACACATATACTGTATATCCGTATGCTGTTGAATATGTGGAAACACAGTTATAGCACGTTTTCTAAGCAGGTGTCATCTTTTAGTAAATTTGGTACGAATTTTACCTGAAGTTATAGCATTCAATAAAGTAAATGTGTGGAGAATGAGTGTTTAATTGCTGTGTCCATAGCTTATTTCAACAGCGACAGACTGTTTAAAAGTAATTTCATAAAATGTTTTCCCTTCTTACCATTTCAAATGAACATGGTTAGTATCTTTTAATATTGTGAGAAATCCTTCAGGCTTGTTAGAGGGTCTCAAAATTACGTCTTCAAATTCATTTTCCTTTTGAAATGAACTCTCTGTCTCACTCACTCACTCTCTCTGTCTTTAATTTATTGCACATGAACTGAAAAAAAGTCAGCTGGGCCCACTAACAAGAAAGACCTTGATGCTTATTAGGATATTTTTAAGTCATTTTGAAACATTATCCAATTTAATTACTGCCCCACAGAACATCTTTGATCTGTGATGAATGTTTGCTAGGTGATGTCAATGAATCTTTATTAGGGTTTTTCCAATCTGTGAGGCTGAGACACAGAGCTAGGTGCTGGATTTATCAGAAGGATGACTATAGCTTTGGCGGCCATATTGAACAGCCAGATAGATGACAGAACTGGCTAGGGAACAGCTTGAGACCAATCACCCCACTGTGGAGAAAACTGAGATAGATATTAGTCTGTAAAGTTGGGAGCAACTGTCTGCCCAGAGCACCAATTTATCTTCAGGCTAGGCCAATGTATCTGCCATATAGAAATGGATGGAGAAGAATGAGGGAAGAGAGGTATACAGCAGAGATATGTAACAACAGATGGAAAGAGCAAACTGCCATTAATGACAGTACTATCCTCAGACATTGGATAGATGAGTTACAGTAAACTGAAGTGCTGCACATGTGTGCTCACCTGTTTGATTCTGTGGAACTTATTGCCGCAGGGGCAGCAATTTTTAACAGAACTATTATTTATTATTAACACCATGTATTTACTTATCCTCTCTTTTTGATACTTGTACTTTCTCTGCAGTACAAACAAACACAAAATGTTTTGCACCTCCCATAGAACAGTTCATAGTCACCATAGTCTGACCACATTGGGCAGCAGGATTTTAAATGAATAATGACTGAAATTTTAGTCTGTTTCTCACTCAAGGCTACTTAGTTCATAAGTTGTATGGACTGCTTTTGTGGTATTTGTATCTTTTTGGGATCTTAACACACATAGTCAATACAAATCGCCCTTGTACAAAATGTGAAAATTATTTAAACGTTCTTATTTTGTGTCCCGTTGCTTAAAGGATTGAATCAAAATTGACTCATTTCTAACTCATGTCCTTGGTCTTATTGTGCACAATTTTTCAATATGTGTTATCCTGAAAAGAAATGTTTTTTTGAATTGACAACAAAAGCAAGGCCAAACAGGTTAGGAAAATAATATCGGCCAAGTAATATTATAACCTAACTTGTCAATATCCTAAAATGCTGTGTCCAACCCCACATTGTTTCCCGCTAATTATTCAGAATCAACCAAAAACCATCATATTACATGAGTGAAATGTGTGGTTAATTCCAATTCATGTCTTTAAAATAAATGTTTTTCACTATTTATCTTTTTCCCAGTTTGCTGTTAACAATCAGACTCTATGACAGCAGTGTCTGGTCTTCTGGAGCAGCAGTTCACTGCCTGCAAAACTGCCCTAAAGCTCCATGCAGCACAAGCAATTGATCCTTTTTGAAAACATGTCTTTGTGTTACACAAATTACACTTCAGCTCTCTATTGATCGGAATGCTGGCTGCAGCCTTCGCACAGTGTAGTGTTGTTATTAAGCTAATTTATCCTCCGAATCGCTAAGTAGAAAGTTGAATTAAGTGTGCCGTACAGGTAAATTACTCCTTTTTTCAGTAGCTTATGCATAAATATTTAGCCACAGAAGCCTTCTGCAGGTCTACATCTGTTAGGTTGCCAACTGTTCATTATGCTAAAATTAAACACGACAAACATGAATCAAAGTTCTTGTTGACACCTGGCTGTTCACACAACCTCCGCGGGTCATTAGATGACAAGCTCCAATCACCTCAGGCCGCTGCCTTTCTGTTATTTATGACATCACGTGAACTCATAAAGCCCGTCCTAATTACACTTCAGTCTTAAGATTAATGGAAGACTTCAGCCAGATGCATCTGCCAAGTTTACCTTTTTCCCACCCGTCTGATAGATGTTTCCAAGCTTTTTGAGATTCCCTGTAGCCACTGGACAGAAGTTTATTAGTCAAAGAATTGGAAGTGTTGCAAACATTCTCACTCAGCTTGCACAATGCATCCGGACCTTCTGGAAAACTGTTTCTTGGCTGAAGTCAACATGATTTGTCTCTTGCGTCCTTTTTCTGTTAAAAAGGATTGTTCTCCCATGATCATTGTCTTATGCTCTGTCATTCAAAGGAAAGTAGTTGCCTTCTATTAACTCTGTGCTTGGAGGACATTGCTCAGGTCGTTCATGGCACTGCTAATTCCAGGTGATAACTTTAAGGTGAGGGCCATTCAAACCTCTCTTTAAAGGTTATGCCTAGAGGGGGTTGTTAAACCGTGCATGGGCGAAAACTTGATGATGCTTTGAGTGAGCCATGTCTCTCAATCACACTGCGTTATTGGTCACATGCGCTGATAATTGCTTGATGAAAATCTGTAATGTTCTCCTGAAGTAGCTTCTCAGCTCATTTATTGCTATTAAGACTGTGATATATCATATATCTTTCATTTTTTCACCTTTTATATTGTGGGTGTTCAGCTTTAATGTTTTCAACATATTAATATGTATCTTTACTGTTGCCCTCAGTTCAGCTCCCAGAAAATACTGAATCTAACATTTTCCCTATGTTTATGCTTGTCCATGAAATCACTGAATTGTGTATGACCCTGACGAATAGGGACTATGAATAATAAATAAAAGACAAAAGAACGCACAATTACAATGCTGTATACTTCACTCTGCTTTTCCACAGGGGCTGCTTCACTACCCTTGAAAGAGGAATAAAGGGTTAGATGTTTGTTTTTATTATGGATAGTCCATTTCTTTTAATGTGGCCCATACGGCCCACAAGCCCTCCCCAAAAGCCGTTTAATCATATTTATTCAGATGAACTTTGCCCCACCCCCAACTTTTGCCTTTTAGAAATTATTGGGTTATGCGGAGTCTACTACATTTGCATAATGATTGCTCTGTTCCTAATGCATTGTGGGAGTTTTCCTGTGACATACATTGGTGCAGGTTGGACACCATCTTTGTACTGGTTTTCTCAAGGAACTGTTACTGTCACATTATTTCTACTGGCAGTAATTAAACCATGTCATTGCTCTACAGCTTTTGATGCCCAATGGTTCCTTTTGTAATCTCCCTAAAAAAATTCATAAATTCATGAGATCTTAAACCTTAAAGTACAATAAATACAAACCCTGACAGCCATGATCATCCCTCTAAAAACAAACAAAAATACAGCAACAAACAAATCAGGGCCAATACAGCTGTGATTCGTTGCTGTCATCCTTTCCTCAGATTAGCGTGATACCAGCTCCTCATGCGATCCTCTTTGCCTAGTGTGACAGCCACTTTGCGACTTATTTGTTTACATGGGTTATTGTTTCTTTTCTTGCCTCTGATGTTATTTTTCAGACTCTGCAAGTGACACTATTGAAAACGGTGAACGTTCAAGACCGTCAGCATTTCCCTGATGTGCCGCCTCAGATGACAGTTGATCAGTGACAGATTTCAGCGCTAACGCATGATAGCAACCTACACGTGGGCGTAAACTGTAACTTTTGCGGTTGGTTAAGAGACATCAGACCCCCAATGAGTACCACTGCTCTGTATTTATATTTCTCTTTACTCTGGTGCAACACATCTCAAACATGCGTTCAGTTTGATGTTACTCCAAGCATGGGCACCTTGAATTCAATCAACAGAATTCTCTCCTGAACAAAATGCTGTAAATCTCTTCCTGTTTTTCTTTTTGATAGCTTTCGAGCCTCAAATATGGCATTTACAGGAGAAGTTTTATGTAATTTAAGTTCCTTAATCTACTGTAGCTCTTCTTTGTTCCTTTCTTCAGATGCACTATATAAGAAATAGAAATTGCTCTGCACATGACTGACAATCAGAGACAGAGTTGTGCACCTCCTCAGAACCTCACGTCACTGAGGATGACAATCGAGGTAGATTTTGCAGAAAAGCCTCATTTGGCTGCTTCTTTGTGGGCTTTGAGATTCCAATCACTGACATTTAAAGATGAGATTGGCGCAGCTGTCTCTTTTGTGGTGACACGGCCCTCTGTGTTGCGGCTTGATTGACAGCTACCTAGCTCGCTTGTCTCCAGGTCTGCAGAGAATTGGCCGGCACCATGAGTCAAACTAGGAAGCTGAAGCCACTTTGAGCGTTGAATTATACAACAAGCCCATGCTGAACATCAAGGCAATGTTATGTTTTTAATAATTAATTTTTCTCTCGGAAACAAACAAACCAAAAAGAAACTAAACAATATGTAATCGCTTTCCTTCGTGACTTCTCCCAATCATTTCAAAGCAATAGTTTGGGAGTAGTTGCCTATTACCAGAAGAGCTGTAATGCACAGAAGACCCTCAGATGACTTCCTCTGCATTTGTTGATGTCACAAATTACTTTTCATTTGCATATTTGTGAAGGTCTCTTATGGATGACTCCCCCAGTAGCTATATTAATATAGACACGGCTGCAGTGTTTATCTTTCCCGCACAGGTTTAGAAATGTAATTATGGCTCAGGCGGTGACATTTCTGTCATTTCGCCTCTGAGTGGCTGATAGCATAATGAACAAGGCTAAGATTATCTTGAGGCTTTTTACCAAATCTGCGGGCCCAGTGTAAACAATGTAGGTTTTCATATTATATAAACTCGAATATGTTGGAATATGTTAAGCATGTGCTCCATAGATCTAGAATGTAGAGTTTCGTGTTATATAATTTAATGAAAAGTAAAATAGAACCTCATATGACAGTATTAACCTTCACTGGAACCTTATAAAAGGATTTAAACCTTATATAATATTTTGTGGGGATTATTTGGTTATGGTTTATTATCGAACAAATGCACATTCTCTGCCATGAAATTATACGCTTGGACAGTGATATAAAGTGTGTCATTCATATTACAGTATTAACATTAGTGATGTTAGCTCCTGGTGTAAGATATTGGAAAGATTTACAGTAGGTTATTTAGGTTACCCATGGTTACTCCTAGACAGCAATTGGAAACCAGCAATTGAAAAACAAACATCACCTACAGTAAGGCACTGATCAGGAGTGACAGTTCGTGTTGTTTTACAGGAAAAAGACCATTATGTGGATTACACTCCACTGTTACAGTTGTACGGCAGAACTTCTTATTACTGAGGATGTATTCCAAGCTACCAAAAAAACCCTGTTTCTACTGCACTAACAGCTGACACAATTACAAATTTGCACAACCATTTGTTGTTACATGCAGGTCAATACAATTATTGTACAAACAATCATTGAGATTAACCATTTACTAATTACAAATATTACACAGGCTAAAATGACATGAATAAAAGCTTAAATATTTACAAATATTTAAAATGTTTCTCTTTTCTGTCGACTATAGTTCACTTGCCATTCACACTGATGTTTTTATTACAGTATGCAGTAGTAGGCTAATATACTTTTGTCACAATGTTTACCTTTAATGTGTCATTTTGAGGCTCTTTGACCTTTAACTGATAGAAAAAATAATTGTCTTTGCGAATTTTAAAATAAAGTGAAAGTAAGTAAAAGTGGGATTATGAGATCAGGTATGAGGAACGTTTACATTCTTAATGCAAGTTCATTTACAGCATGTCACAAAAACTTTACGCCATTTCTGTTATTGTTTAAAACTGTCTTATTTGATGGCAAAATGTGACCGGGATTTAAAGTGCACATTTATCATTAGATCAGATCAAATATTTCCCGCAGGCCCGATCGCGCTAATTCTTTTCCCGACGATCCAGTGGAACTTTCCTCTGTGCAATTCATGTTCCAGTGTCATTTGAAGAAACATCCAGCCATCCTCCTCCGTTGCTCACTTTGAACAAGAGCACTGTTTCCTGAAAGTGTATGACCCAGATTCATTCCTCTCATTTCCATTTCTCTGATGTTTTTGTAGCGTGCGGAGCCCATGTACAGGCTGTTGTTGTTTCTAATGTTTCAAGGCAACAGAGAAGTCCCTTGAGCATCGAGTCATTTACTATAAAAATGTATCCTCTAAACAGAGAGGAACTCAAAGGCAGGGTAATAAATGCACATGCCTCCCTTGCCATGCGCCGATATTTAATCAGCATCAACAGGCTGCTGAGAGCACTCCACCGAAGTGAGTGCCCTCGGAATTTATTTGTTTCTTAAATTGGATGAGTCCTAAGTGTCTGTGGTTTAACATCATAACTAATTGGCCCCGGTGGTGTATCCCGTGCGTGTCTCTTATTTAAAAGGTGCCTCAGATTAGTGACTCTCGCATAGTGGCTGCAGCCCCATTAGGAAACATTGGCATCCATGATTAGGGTGAAAACAGATGGATGTTAGATCATGTTTGCTTAGCAGAACGTATATTAAGCATCGTAAATGCCCTTTGCGAGCCTGTGTGTTGTTTTGCGTTTGCTGTGTTTATTTACCACCCCGATGTTGTGTTAAAGCTTCTCACATTGTATCAGGGGATACAATCTCAGAAGTGTGCATTAATGTTCTCAGGTGTCGACCCTTTTTCACCTTTATAACCTGATCCCCTCAACCTTTCTGCTAGAAGCTTGCCAACCATTAATTAAATGCCCTCATTAAGGTTCTGCAGCACACTAACTGGTTGTGTGAGTGATCACCCTCAGCCTAGGGTCATTTTTTCCGTATGTGTGTGAGAATATATTTAGAATTGTGCTGAGTCAAAGCCATCGGGAGGAAGTGGAAGTGATGCCATTATAATATGATCAGGAAATGAGCCCTACAGCAGCTAGAACCAGACTTGGCTCTCATTATTAATAGAGCACTAGTTCAGAGCAGTGCTTCAGGACGCCCGACGGTCATAATTGTGAACGGACATTAGCATGCATGTGCGTGTATCAGCATAGAATTTCACAAACGCTTTCTTCTTCTGTTCATTTCGATTGGTCTACCGAAAGCATGCATGCATTATCCACAAAGAACGTTCTTCTCATACATTTTTATGTGTTTTCTTATATTGATTTGAATCACTTCTTTTGAAGCAAGATGCAAAAGGGTGTCCACACAAGAACTTTGAGAACATACATCATTGACAAAGTAGAATGCAATTTGTATTCAATTTCTGCCGCGGATAGGAGAATTCCTGGTTTATAGACATTGTAAAGCTGTAGGGGAAATTGAATTACAAGGAATAACAAGAATAAACGCCACGGATGAGGTTTTAGTCTCTGCGCGATTATTATCTTTTCCCAAATGATCTATCACAAGTAATACGGTGCCCTCGGCCACAATTTTTTATGAGTGCAGCACATACCTGCCCCTGCATTACAACAAAAATTCAATCAATTATAAAAATAACCTTACAAATGTTTATGCGTTAAAAAATCCCCCTTCTGAGTCTGGATTCACACATCAGTAAACAATAATAACACCTACAGTATGTTTTCAGCATAGATTTTCAAGAGCCTTTAAAAGGGCAGTGCTCTTTAACAGTGTTATTCAGAAAAGAAATAATAACCTTGGAAATGACAAGGCCTGTGGATGGTATATAGTTACAAAGGCCAAGCAAGGGGCCATTAATCACAAGGTCTGGGGCCCCGCGAGCATCGCGTGTTTCTCAGGTTGAGTTATTAGAGAAGATAACACGGGTGAATGCTCTCTCTACCTTAGGCTTTTGTCCTATTTTTGGATATTAAATTTTCACTTTCAGTTGTTATGAGTATGAATAGGGCAAGTGCCAAGAAATCAGGATGGGCTGAATCATGATTCATTTGAATGCTAAAAACAGAGATGAAATCAAATGTGCAAATTACTTTGCCTAAAAATTTTATTATCTATAAAGAATCAGTTGTGTTTCATGTCTAGACTGGCACATAATATCCCAGATATTAATTTTAATAATGTGATTTTTCTATAATAATTAAAGAGTACATACCATGATTGTGCCAAAACAATCTAATAGTACATGCTATGTTGTGTTCTGTTGTTTCTTATTGTGTCATAACACATTGTTACAGTTTAATGTCTTTGTTGATAATGAAGAATTCTATAAAATAGCACAAATGTGATATTTTGTAATTTGTTATTTAAGAAAAATGTAAACTGCAATAAAAGAACCAAAATGTTGTAGAGTAAAACTGACTGCATTACAGTTCCATGGCCTCCAAAGCATCAACACATGGAGCTGATATTGGGTAAACAAAAATGCGAGCAGTCACAAAAATAAATTTTAACATGGAACTTTAAATTAGGATTTTAATTTATAATAAAAAAGTACAAAGCACTTGTTTAAAAGTACAAAGCACAGAGGTTTCCCCACTCTACCTTATATTTTCACAGAAGAATTCCAGATTTTAGTGATTAGTAAGTGGACTGCAGTATCACAGTCACTGGCCTTGATTTAAGGAGCAGGAACTAAAGTCTTTCAAAGGATGAGATGGGGGCAAACTCATGCACCCATTGTGGTCACATTATAAGTCAAGGTATGCAATGATGTTTACTGGTTAATGAAAACATTACAAAGCAGCCCTAAGACGTCCCAAGAAACCTCAGTAAAACCTGCTAAGCATTTAAAATATACATTTAAGCTCCATACTTCATTATAACAGGACTGTTTGTTTCAAGATTGCATTCTCACACGCGGCTTGGTTGCTTGTCTTGGTAGTGACTGGCTGGAGTAGGTCACACAAGTTGAAGGCCTTATACACACCAGTCATTTTTTTGGGTTTTTGATGGTCCCATTCCACAGCTCAAGAATGCTGTTGATAAGCAATGCCTGCTGAGGCAGCTATGTGGCTGGCCATATCACTCACAGTCTGTCACCTGTGGTGCAAATACCCATTTAGAGTAACAGGGAGCTTTTACACTGACTGATTGTTCTACGATTCACTCACACAAATGGGTATAACTTCAGTGAAAGGATTTACAAATCAAGTTCTGGATGTTTTGATGGTGTGACTCACATTTACTAAGGTCAGCATATTACAAAATACCACAGAGGATGTTATTTATCACTGGTGTTTAAGCATGCAAGATGCGTTTATGTTTTGTGTTTATGCCAGTTTATGAGGTTGTTTATTGATATTATCATTAAAATCATTAAGACAAAGCTGTGTTTGTAATGCACCTTTAGTGCCTCAACCTGAAATAGCTGGGATAGGCTCCAGCACCCCCTGGGGCCCCAACGGTCAAAAGCAGTATAGACAGACAGATGGATAGATGGATGGATGGATGGATGGATGGATGTATATACTATATACTTATAATACGATATAACATTTGTTTACATGTATGGGTGATTTTTCAAAAGGCAGGTTTGATTTGTTAAAAAGCTTTGAAATTAAACATTCTAATTGAAACAAATTAGATTACGTTTCATCTATGTCAAAAGATGTCACGTCTTGGAATAAAGATTTAATCATGGCCTTGATTACTCATATGGTGGATTTCTAAGGTGGGTATCTAAGGCGTGTTAATGTGAATTTTTGAAATTGTGTGTGATGTAATGACATTTCTCACTTTTTGAATGAATAGTGTGACTATCTTGTTTCTAAATTGAAATTCTTCAAGACTTAAAGATTTGTCGAAGGCAACTAATAAACTTACTGTCAATTCATTATATAAAATGACATAAATGAAATACGTTCCTTATATAAAAGGATCACCTCTAGTTAAAGGGGAAAAATGCATTATTACTTTTTGAATTGCTGTAATTAGTGTTAATCCTCACTAATCATTATGGACATCAACGCTGTATTCTTGCCAACAGCACGGAAAGACCAGCACAAGACAACAAGATGTTAAAATAAAGCGAATGTTGTTACTGTTGACTCAGAAACAGAAACTAGCATCTCACACAGACAATGAAGGCCATGCTGTGAGACAGTGTGAGAGAAAAGCTGTAAATTGGGTGGTATCTACCATACTAGTGTCCAAGTCAGATTTGTAAGAGTAGCATTGGTAATTGGACCATGTGTAAACCTGAACGCTGTTTACCATCCATTTTCTAAACATATTACTAACTTTTCTAAAAGGTTCTGCTATAAATCTTCAATATCAGATGGTTTTCATTGTTGATAAGATTCTGCCATGTTTGTGTGAGACAAAACTATATTCCTATTAAATAAAAGAAAACAAACTAATACACAAACAAACCTCTTCTGCTTTATGATGCTTGATTGTCATGTTTTCTCTCACATCTGGTGCTTTGAAACATCAAAAGCTGGCACGGCGTGCTACTGCTTCGTACGGTTGGCGTGTTAGCAGCAAAACTGAAACAAAATGTCAGAGCAAACAGGAAGCAGCTCAGACTGAGACAAAGTGTCTCTGCAAATGCTGCTTTGATCTCCCTTTAATAACCTTCACTTGTCCTCTGACTGCACAGGAACAAAAGCTACACATTGCTGTGTTATATACAGTATAAGTGGATTTCTGTATAAGCATGCTGTACCTTTACATAGGTCTGTTGCCCTTTTACTGTTGCTCAGAAGAAAAACAATGTTGAAAACTGTTCAAAATTGACATTTTGTGACATGTTGGTAGTCTATTGCTGTCACAATTTTAAAGCATAAAACTATATATTAATGCAATAAGAAGACGAAAAGAGTAACGATCCCTTTGCTGTGCTTTAGGTATTCCTGTGTTTTATATACCACACACACACTGTTATTATTGCGTTATTAAAAATCTATATGTCTAATTTTTAGAAATAAAAGAAAATGTATACAAAATAATGCTAAACGATTAACTAGTTTCAAAGTCTTTATCCTCATTTTTCCATCTGTTTACGTTTTGTTATGTGTACATAGTTTGCATTTTTGCAAGTAAGAACTAACAATATTTTTAAGACATAGTATCCTGGGGTGCTTTAAAAGCCAAAATGGTCTGGATAATAAATTTGGATTAGAGGCTCTTATGCATGCTAAAAACTCTGAAGAAAAAACAGCACAAGGGAAAGCTCATTTTAGAAGAATTTAGATATTGAGAAGCTATATTGTAATGAAGTTTTTGTTTTATGACCGAGAGCTGTATGGTGATCCGTGATCTGCTAATCACAGTGGGTGATTTAGCTGCTGTGGTTTCATATGGAGAGCCCAAAAGTTATGCACAGCCACTACAGAAAGTGCTCATTACTGACTGTGCTCTGAGGTGACCCTGCTGGCTGTATTCATGTTGTACGCTGTGTGTGAGGAGTTTCTTTCCTCTGAGCAAGAGATAGGGATGCGTCACTGGTCCTCATTGTGCTGATCTCCCGCTGAGTTGCTCTGTTCACCCAAGGCCATACGCATGTCTATGAGTGCACCAGTAACCCTTGCTTGTATATAGCCACACAAACACACACACACAGCAGATTCTCTGCATTTCATGTTCCGTCTAACTCTCCAGATTTCATTAATAGATAAACATGCTGAAGCTGTAAATGTTGTTGTCCTCAGCTCGGTTTTAACCCATAGACCTCATAATCAGATTAGTTTGGGGTTAATCTCCAGAATTCAGCCCTATTTTTCTCTCATTCCTTGGTCTCATCTGCCCTGCATAAAAGACCAGCGACATGTGATGCGCTATGAATGTTAAATGCACTGTATAGGTGTATATAAGTATTTGTGCATGTTTGTTTATTTATGAACGTCCAAACATGAATAATGCATAAGAAAGAACCAATTATATTCCATTTTTATTTTGCAATAAAAGACTCTTAAGATGTAATCAATGTACTTTGAATTTTGAGTAACAAAAGGTGTTCCTGCCATAGAGCTGCTTTATTTGTGGGAAAAGGCTTTTAAGAAATAAAACCTAAGCAGGAGAAAGTAATAAAGTGTTCTGAATTAACAAGAAAGCTGCATATTAGGCCCCGTGCACTCAGATCGCAGATGCAGTGCAGCTTGAAGCCAAAGAGGTTGGAACAGCGAGATACTTAAAAAAATTAAAACTTAAAAATGAGAAGAGGCTGAGCACAGCATGTTTAAACGCACTGGGAAAAGGGCTTTTCAGCTGTTGTTGAATTCCACATTCAGTTGGGCTAATTAGATTTTCAAAGCTCACAGTGTGGTATATTTGCCTCTAATCAAAATCATTCAACATATCAGTCTGTGTTGATATTCTGTGCAACAGCCATTACTGTCAGAGGTAATGATGTGATCACAGAGAGTGGAGTCAGGGAAACCTCACTGTGTATCTTCTGCATGTGCCGTATTTTATTTATGGTTCCAACTCGCGTTGCATCAAAATGCTGATCCGAAATCAGCTGCCTCATCACGTTTTAGCCCTAATAGCTGTGCCAAAAACAACAGCGCTGGTCTCACATCGTCTGTATGTTTACACCTACTTATCTCTCTTTCACTCTGCCCGGTTGGTGGAATGAACTCCATATCTCCATCAGAATGGCTGAGTCATTAGCCATTTTCAAGAAACAACTAAAAACTCATCTTTTT
>JAZGTJ010002895.1:20990-39030 GCA_036877575.1 Botia almorhae | reverse complement strand
CTTTGCAAAATAGCTGTAGAGTGTCTGTGAATAGCAATTTTCAAGTCTTGCCACAGATGCTCAATGGGATTTAGGTCTGGACTTTGACTGGGCCATTCTAACACGAATATTCTTTGATTCAAACCATTCCATTGTAGCTTAGGCTGTATGTTTAGGGTCATTGTCTTGCTGGAAGGTGAATCTCCTTCCCAGTCTCAAATCTTTAGCAGCCTCCAACAGGTTTTCTTCCAGGATCGCGCTATATTTAGCTCCATCCATCTTCCCATCAACTGCTGGACCTCCAACTGCTGAAGAAAAGCATCTCCACAGCATGATGCTGCCACCACCATGTTTCAATAACATGAAATGCTGTGTTCAGGGTGATGAGCAGTGTTACTTTTCCGCCACACATAACGCTTTGCATTTAGGCCTTTGCATTGGCTTGCAAAGGCCTACAAACTCCAAACGGGACTTCTTATGTCTCTTTCAACAATGGCTTTCTTCTTGTCACTCTTCCATAAAAGCCAGATTTGTGGAGTACACAACTTATAGTTGTCCTGTGGACAAATTCTCCAACCTGAGCTGTGGATTTCTGCAGCTCCTGCAGAGTGACCATGGCTGCTTCTCTGACCAGTGCTCTCCATGCTCGGTCTGTCAGTTTAGGTAAACGGCCATGTCTTGGTAGATTTGCAGTTGTGGCATACTTGTTCCTTTTTTGGATGATGGATTGAACAGTGTTCCTTGAGCTGTTCAAAGCTTGGGATATTTTTTTAAAAACCTAACCCTGCTTTAAACTTCTCCACAACTTTATCCCTGACCGGTCTCATGAGTTCCTTGGTTCTCATGATGCTGTTTGTTCACAAGTGTTCTTTAACAAACCACTGAGGCCTTCACAGAACAGGTGTATTTATACCGAGACTAAATTACACACAGGTGGACTCTATTAACTATTTAGACTTCTGAAGGCGAATGATTTTATTTAGGGGTATCAGAGTCCAGGGGGCTGAATACAAATGCACGCCACACTTTTCAGATTTTTATTTGCTTAAAATTTTGAAAACCATGTATCATTTTCGTCTATCACATAAAATCTCAATAAAATACATTTAAGTTTGTGGTTGTAAGGTGACAAAATGTGAAAAAGTTCAAGGGGTATGAATACTTTTGCAAGGCACTGTAAATGTAAAATAGACAGACGGTATCTAGAAAACTTATGCCTCCCTTCAGATGATGTGCATGTCTAAGCAATATTGCCCCTATAAGGTTATGAGGTATATAGACATTATAAACTGTTGTTCACTCAACAGATTACACTTTTACAACGGTAATATATGACTATATGTACCCTCACAACAGAGTAAGTGTTGTACTATCACAGCAAGGAAAGGAAATTCTGTGAATAGAAGTTTATAGTTTGGATCTAAATTTGGGGAGTTTGAATGAATATAATAAATATATATGAATATATTTTTTCTTGTAGTTGTTATAATGTTTGAAGCATTTGCTAAGGTGTTCAGGAGGGTTGCTATGGCATTGCTACTGTAGGTATATATTAGGGTTCTCTGGCTGGTTGCGAGGTTGTTGCTAGGTTATAACTATGGTGTTATGGGTGGTTGCTAGGTAGGTAAGTGGACATTACAAGCATAGCCTGGTGGAACATTTGCACTGCTTCAAACCAGAGGATCAGCACTATTGAACTATTAGATCTAAAAGATAATACCATATTTTTACTCTGTGTAGGTAATTATGTTTGATATTATGACATTTATCACTTACTGCAATTTACATGGAAAATTAATTGTGGCAAAGAGACCATATTTCAGATGATCCTCTAAATTTAGAAAGAACATGCTGCATCTTAAAAGATCATTCACTGTCAGTGGCCATACAAGGACATTGAGCTTACTGCATGATTACTAAGTAGTTGACCAGAAAATTGTCATGTTGAAATTGTGTCCAGATGCTCTTGCATTATGGTGAACCAGAAGAAGTGGCTCCACTTGAGAACGTGCTGGGATGTTCATGTGAACAAACAGGCGCTGTTTCCTCATGAGCTGATACACGCTGCAAAGTTGGACATTTTCAGAATCAAATCAGAAATTTCATCTGGGAGTTTGTGTTTATTTTTTGCAAGAATTTCTGCAAAAAAATGATAACCGAAGTCTTTCTTGGCAATACATTGCACAATTGATGTTGCACAACAATATTAGATCATGTTAAACAGGAAATCCATTGCAAACATTTTTTTTTCTCCAGCTTCATTTTTCATTCTAAAATCAACCAGCCATGTTATAATTACACATGCTTTCAACATTTACTCTGCAGTTCACATGTAATAAACCTCTGTGGGACCATCAGGACCTCAGATGTGGTTGATAGTGGAATGGACATCTCTTAGTTTGACTAAAATCACAGCTGGATATGTGGGCCAGGAAATTCTCTATTAGCTTTTTAAAGCTTTCTGTGGGCCTGTGGAAAGCATATTATAATCTAATCCGCCCATGTGGTTTTGTAAATGTAATTAGAGCAGTCGCTGCTTGAGGTTGGCGATCTTGATTTTGGAGGTCCAAAGCTCATCTGCTCAGTTAACCACACGTCTAGTTGCTACAGACAGCAAAACAGCAAACAAATGAAACAGCAGTTATGACTGGCGTGATCTTTAATTAACAGATTAATGAAAAACTATTCACAGAGATATTTTGAAACCAATGTAAAAGCTTCTGCACAAAAAAACAGGGCTGACACAAGGAATACAAGCACACTTAGCTGAGATTCAGCTCGACAAAAAGAACAGAATCTGATATTCAGCTCACTCTGTTTACAGTAGTTGTGCTAAGCCTCCACTGACAGCCAACTCGCATGTGTTTTGTGGACAGGAGACAATTGTCCCTTATGCATAGGCTTCTTTATTCAGACTTTATTTATACCATTATTTTGTGTCCTGATTTTGGTTTGCCTTTGGTTTAACCTAGTTTTACGTTAGAATTATTTGCTGTTAAAATGCAATTTCCTTTATTTGTAATAAGTTTATCAGATGGCACAATTTGTTGTTGTTTTTTGTTTTAAATAAAAAGCCCCTCCTACTCTATTTAACTCACTCAACACAGATTGCAGAGAAAGGAGAGAATAATCAAAGAGCTAGTGGCCGAGGGGGAAGGCTAGTTTGTTTTACCTCTTGCTGATAAAGTTTTCTTAAAGAGATTATTTCGATTCATGTGGAGTTTACAGGCACCTGCCAAGTCACAAAACAGATTTCCACAGGGTTCAAATTACTAAATGTTTTGAAAGTGGAGTTTGGATAAAAACAATTGCCCAGGGCATTAAATTAAGACGTGTTCATACATTAAGGTTGTTCTACAAAGATTGTTCCTGTAATAAGGGTTAAGGTAAGTCATATCAGATAAATAGATGTCTACTATAATGGCTACTTTTGTCCAAGGCATTCATTAAAAGCAGGAGGGGAATCAGACAGTAGCATTGATCTATTGTGTGCCCTGTATATTTGTTTGAAACTAATGGTCGCCTTTCAGCTGATTTTTAGATTGATTGGCTGATTCTGTGAGAAATAATATCTCAACTGTTAAATCTTTATTATCTCAGTTGTTTATCCTTGTTAATCCTACAAAAGATAAATTGAGAGCAGGTTTTCAGATTTTTCTCTTATTTACAGTCAATTGAATGTCTCTTTTTATAGTTTAAAAAGACAAAACCATATTTCTCTTTATTTTAAAGTGATTTTCTTTGTAGCTGTTATATTAAATGTAAAATGGACCATAATTGGCGTTCTGGGAGATTAATAAAAAGACCTTTATTCGTTTAATTTTCTCTTTTTTGTGTGCCTTGCTTTACTCTTTGTCAGTGTAAATGTAGTGTATGAAAACGTTAGACACCTGGATGAAGAAGTAACCGTTAAACCTAACTATTGTTCTCTAACTATTTTGTTAAATACACTTTACACATCGATTCGCTGCACCTGAAAATATTGTCCACCAGAGTAAGATCAAAGCCGAGATCCACTCCACCTTGAATCCCGCCCTACCGATTAGCCTAAATAAATGGAAAGGAGGGGCTTGTTAGGGACCGAGACTCACAGGGTCCTACTTGATGGTAAGCGCAGCAGTGCTGTGGGTAGCGTGTGTCAGGTTTCATTGCGAAAGAGACTCAAGCGCGCAACACTCAGACAGACCCGTCAAATGGCACGACTAAACAGCACGGACACCCAGTAAAGCCGGACCTTACTGAACAACGATCTCCATGCACTTGAATAGGCGGCATGACTCCGTTGAGGTTGTTTTAAAGATTGATATTTTCCGATATGCGTCAGTGAACCTTTAACAGCCCGAAAGAAAACAGTATATCACTTTATTTGAACCACGACCCTGCTACGCCTGATAAAGTTGTGGATAAAAAAATAAGCAGAAGTTACGTCCCACTGCCATGGAGGACACGAAATTGAGAGTGTCACCCCAGTCCAGTCGAGGGAGGAATTGCGTTGAGCATCCTTGCCAAAAGCGCGTTTGGACTCACTACAAGGACTTTTGTGGTATATGCGTGTGCATCGCACTGTGTGTGATCTTGCTTGGAGTTTCCGTTTTGCTTTACCTGAGGACGTCGGACCTGCAATCCAGGGTACTCAATCTGGAAAAAGACAGAGATCCTAGGCTCTCTAGTTGGATCAGTGTCGAACAGGTGGAGCCAGTCATCTGGAGTCGACTAGATCAGATTTTGGATGAGGTTAGCCATTCCTTTATATTCTTAAAGATTGTTCTGTTTAATTTTAAGCCTGTAATAATAATAAGAATGATGATGATGATAATCTTCAATTGCAAACAATTGCATGGGTCCGAGGATAGGACAGAGAGAAGTGAAAGGGTTGTTCATGCTGTACCACCTTGAGAACGGGCACCTATGTATTTTTTGCTATAAATTGTGATCACAAAGTTCAGCGAGTAGAGTGACTTTGAATTTGATAAATACTGTTATTTTCTGTTTACTTTTTTTCGGACCACTTTCAGGTGTTAATTAAATATGCATTCAAAGGTGATAAGTGTAAGAGCTAATTCACAAGCTCCTGTCCGTAACAGACATGTCAGTTTATTTATTGGCCCTCTTCTGTTTGCGCACTTTTACTAAGCACATTGAGCATATTTAAGCACATGAACCATCAAAATAATGAACATAAATTATTTGGTTATAACATAAGACTTTATAAATATCTTAAAAACATTTATAATATGGACGAATCAACATCAAATAATTTGTGTAAAATAAGGAAATCCTGATAATAATCAATTAGACTTGTTGCATAGCTCTCCCGATGAATAAAACAATTAATTAAGCTCATTAAAACTATTGCTTGTGTTGCTGCTTGGTCAGATTCCTCCAAATTCTTCACATTATATTTAGAATACTGCCCATTTGTTTAGCTTGTTTTCTGTTAGTACAAATGATGTGGTTCTTTATATACATCCATGTTGTTCCCTGTTTTTGACATTAGACAATTATATTGAGTGACTACCCTATTGTTTTTGCAGCAGAAACATTATTTGCTATGCAATATCTGCTAAACACTTTGTCTCACCCCTCGATCACCTGTTTCACATCAGCAGTCAAGCAGTTAGGGCTCTCAACAGCTTCAACACTAGCCGAGCACACGTTGTCTCAACACCCACAGTGTTGAGGTGCGGAAAAGTGAGATATACTGTCGCCTGCAGCTCCATTCACACTGGCCTGGTGATTCTTCACCTAGCTGCATGTGAAATAATTGCAGTGTTGAAAGTATCATGGGTCGTTAGAACTTGGAATAACTGCAATCCCACTACCCACAATGTATAAAGTTAAGAGTCTACGGAGGATGTTGCAGTTAAACATCTAGTGTAAATGAGACAAAGCAGACTTGAGTAAAAGCAGTCAAAACACATTGCAATTTAGAAGAAAGGGGAGTCAATTAATTACATTACAGTGTCTGAATAATGGAGAGTGACCATCTGTACAGAACATATGTGGGTCACAATTTACTAGAAATAAGAAATTATGATGTGCCTTAAGAAAATGAGGTGAGTTTTATAACTTTTATTTGCATTTTCATGACACTTACGCATCTCCTCCCCATTCTCATTACCATTGTAATGCAATGTAACTCATTATACATCATGTTTTTTATCATACTGTATTGTACAGTATAAAGCTGAAACAAAAAAAAACTTTTACTGGAGTACTTTTTATACTGTTACTACAGTAATGAGAATTCTGAATGAAAATGTCATGAAAACACTGATTGGCTTTACATTTTAATCTAAAGTGTGTTCATTTTTGTGGTGTTAAGGGCAGATGTTTCTCATAAACATATTGACTGCATCAGACATATAGCTCTAAAATTACAAAGTGTTTGTTACAGCTGTGATCTGCTAATGGTAAATTTACTCTGTATGATTGGAAAACCATAAAACAAATAAATTGGAATTTTCTGTTGAAATTAGAAATGTTACTGCATTTTTAGCATTTATAATTTATAAGTCCACTAAAAAGCTCTTCAGTGTTGTAGCAAATATCCAGTCTGCGGAAAAGCAGGAGATCAACAAAAGTCAGGCCTCTGGGCACAAAGTCTGGGGGTTTTAGTAGTAATCTGTCATTGGAATTGTAAAATGTTTTGTCATCCTTTCAAAATAGATTGTTAAAACCAGATCAAATACTAGGCATTGAGTTACCATTAAAGCCTGGAGTCAGAGAATGTCTCCTCCCTCCAAACCCATCCCTGAAGGCTCTGAGGCATTAGCTGTCTCATATCATTACTGCAACCTTACCATATACATCTCACAAGATGTTCCTAAAGTAAGCATGAATGTGTCATTGAGTGTCAAATAGTTTTTGATGGCATGTTGACTTCAAGACCTTTATTCTTACATTATTCTTAAATAATTTTCTTTAGCTCTTGTTCCTAACGTTCTCTGCAAATGCAGCTTTCCATGCCCTCTTTTATCACCTGTTACAGTTTGCACAAAATGTCATTCTTACTTGTTTTTATGAGAGCACCAAGCTCATTTCTCAGTGGGATTTTTCCATGGTTTGACGTAAAAACACAAATTGAAATGTTCAATATTTATTTCTTTTTGGACATAAAATGGAAACAGCACATTGGAAAACCATGAGCTAAACTTTCACCATAATTCTGTTTCTTGTACATTAGCCATTAATATTGCTCCTTTGGAAAAGACGTTGACACAGAGCACAGGTTTTTTCCAAATTGTAATACATTTTCCATAACTTTTGTGCTCGTACAACAAGCCTTCCATTGGTTAAACTCAACTGTCACACCTACTGTATATTTTCATGTGGTGTTTTCATCCTGTCCATTTTTTCTTAATCTCTACTAGCTCTATTTCTGTTTAACAATATCTGGAGTTCTGTAATGTGAAAAAACGGTCACAATAGCATGTAGTGTCTGAGATCGGTCTGAGTAAAGACTTCTCCAGCTGCGACGGGGGTCTGCCAGTATCAACCAAATAAAGCCCTGGAATGGTCTGTGGTTAATATAAACTGGGGCAAGAAAAATGTCTGATAGCAGAATTATTCAGCTCAAAATAGTTTCAACATTACAAGAAGAGACCCACAGTATAGTCCTAGACATTCGGTAGACAGTCAATGATTGTTCATATGTGTGTGCATATCACTATTAAGCTTATAAGCTTGGACCAGAAATACAGTAGTAGTTCTGTTTAATGTCACCCATGGTTTGTAAAAAATCAACTGTTTCCTGTGTCCTCTTCACCTTTCTTTACAGTCTACTTTTGGTTAGTATCTGCATTTCAATATTCTGGAAGTCTTAATTGTAATATACTGAAGAAGCCAAATAAAGAGACATTCTGTGAAATAGGACTATTAACCTAGTATACACATGTAGATTGTTAATCAAGTAACTAACAACACTGTTGCACCTGTCAGTGCCCTCATGACACACAGGCATGCCGCTGTTAATAGAGCAAATGACTCCAGCAGCAATACAGAGACAATAGAAGTGTGTCCAAGCTGAAGGTCAGGCTCCAAATACAGTTCTTAATCTGTTGGCGGATTTTAGTAAACTCATTTGAAAAGACACTTTTTGCAATTCTGTTTCTTTAACAAGGCTCAGTAAACGTGACAACTTTTTCAAATATATTTCCATAAATATTGAAGATCGAAAAAAACAAAGGAAGCTAAAGACCTAAAACAGTTGAGTCTTATAATTTATGTACTCTGTCAATATGTGGCAAAGAATTCAAATGTCCTGTTTGTTTATTTGCAGAAATTAGCAGAACGTCTACCGAAGATCCGGACGGCCCGGGACGCACCTCCCAGCTGCCTCTGTCCACCAGGTACAGTACGCCTGTTACCCCATTCATGTGCAACCCTCCTCCATTGTAACACACCTGTGCTTCAGCGCTCTGCCCACTGCTTCTGATATGCCATTGAATGTATATTGTGGTTAAGGCTTTTTTGTTCCGGTCTTTTGAACTTTCCTTTTGCAAGAAAAGTCTTTTGTTTGCAGATAAATGAAGAGACTCCTATTGTTACTACAGGATAGAGACCTGATCACTATTGAGTCGCTCTTATTTCTCTCTGCAATGCCACTGATTGAAAAGAATCCCTGGTTTACATATATAATAAACCTCCCCTTCCTGATCCGTCCACTCAAACCACGGCAATGCACTTGTACCCTCTGACTGGCATTACTGTGACAGGTGCAGTCGTATTTTCGGGCGCTGTTGGCAGTCATTGGTTTCACTTTGTGTTTAAGTGTGTTGTGATGCAAGCCGGAGTGTTAGAATGGCGTCATCTGTCTGTTCCTGAGCGTAGGGAACAGTCAGCAAGGTTCATAGCGTGCAATGAACAAGTCACATTTGTACTTCCGGTGGGACTAACCTGTTATTTTTATAAAGTCTCTGCGAAGACGGAGATTTTTTCCAATATCCTTGATTATGTGTGGATTAGTTTTTTCAATGTTTACAAATGTTTGTTTTTTGTTTGGAAAAACAAAGTTTTTAGTTTTTTTGTACAGTTTTTTTCACTGAAAAACATAGTTTACTTGTAACTGAAACAGTATACTTGTTATTGTAAAGAACTTATGGTTACTTTTGTCGATTTAATCTAAAATAATATTTTTGGCTAGAATAAAATCAGTTAATTTCAGATGTTTATGTGTAGCCCATTTTTAACTTAACTGACAAAATCTATGTAAAACAAAAAAAAAGAAAAAGCTTTCCTGTAGCTCAGTGGTTAGAGCATGGCGTTAACAACGCCAAGGTCATGGGTTCGATCCCAGGGATTGCACATACTTAATGTATGTGCAAGCTTTGGATAAAAGCGTCTGCCAAATGCCTAAATATAAATATAATATAAATTTGCTGGTTCATTGCACATTTCATAACAGTCATGCCATGTCTCATACAGCTACACTCTCGCATGCTTCCCCAACATAACCTCCAGATGTCAGTCATTAGACAACAACCTTGTGTTATAGCCTACATTTGTGTGTGTGAATTTACACATCTTGGAGCTGCAGGCCAGATGGTACAGACATCTCTGTGTTAATTGGTCTAGTCAGTACCAGTCATTGTTGTGTTAAATGAGTGGGAAGTGTCTTTAGACAGCATAGTGAAATTGCTTTTAAATGGATAGGCAGAGCACAGCCTTTTGGACCAGGTGTGGGGACCATTTAACAGCAGGTGTTCCAGATGATGGCCATGTTTGTTGTTGTTTGGTCTTTATTGCTGTGTCGTGGGAAAGTGTCTGATCTCACTATAAAATCTGCAGTTTTACTTAATTTCAGCCATTTGACTAAAAACAGTCAAAACATCAGCATAAAAATGGATTTCCTGTTCTAATAAAAACCTGTGCAATGAAATTGACCTTAGCTCACAGGTGCAGAATTATACGTACAGTATATGTAATTTTTTATACGTGTATGTGGTACTGTTTTTAATAATGCATGTGTATAAATACTGTGTATATAAGGATGTGTCTGCATATATGTCGTTCTCATATGTTGCCAGCTGCTGCCTGTCAATCATTCCAGAACGCGATGTTCAAATGGCTTCCATTCCATTGTTTATTTTGAGTGCTGAGGGGTGGGAGATAGTGGCCTGTCTGTGGCCCTTTCATTAAAGACACTCACATGCACACGTAGAACATTAATTTAATGTTTTACCATCCATGAAATATAATCACATAAACATGTCAACAAAATAACATGCTTTACAAAAACTCTAGGGTATACTTAGTTTGTCCCCTTTATAAGAAGTGTTACTCATCTGTCACATGCATTTCTCTCAAGGACAGTACTATATTTTTGGTAAGAGAAGATCATTTTCGTTGTGTCTGTACAGTACCGAGGGTTTCATTTTTCTGAGACAGGCATATCATGAACAGCTTCTTAGAATGTGTGCTGAATGTTGATTTCTGTTGATATCCTGCTTGCTCTCTGTTAAGCTATCAGACCCTGAAACGGCTGGCACATGGGTTTGGAGAATGTTTCAACACAGCCAAATGAGTTTATGTTTTGTGATTTTTAAGAATCTCAAGGGGCTTCAGAGGTTAAGGTCACTCAGCTCGTGTTTAAAAACTCATTTGGCCCTTTCACATTCACTCTGAAATTCACTTTGTTTTTATTAACAAAGTCAGAGCTAGTCCATTCAACTAAATTCTCACACCAACAATTTGAAGCTATTTTAAATTTGTTTCTCTTATATGTTCCTGTGTTCTAATTTGTCAGCCTGTTTCTTATAAAATGATTAAGACCCTTGATTTGCCCTTCAATTTCAGAAAGAAAAATGCCCAACTGAGCATTTATTCATTAATGATTTAAGCTAGTTACATTACAGCATAATGAATTTCATAAAATTCATATTTGATCTTTTCAGGAGTATTAGAGATATTCTTTTGAATTGCATTATTAAATCCTCTTGTCTGATAATGTTATTTGTAATTTTAACAAAAGCAAATATTCAGTGTGTGTGTTGTTTAGCAGTGACCTCAATACGCTCTGAACAGATGTGTGTATATAAACATCATCATTAAATATGGCATCTGTGGCTTGTCATCGATGTCACAGTGCTGTTGTGAAACATTGGTGCTATTTAGCCATCAGTGGAAACAAGAATTTAGTATGTATACATAGAGACATAGATTTATGGATCTGAAGGTATAAATGTATAGTGTTTATCAGACCTTCTGGTACTGAAGGGTCATACTGACATGAAAACCAAATGCATACTGTTTGAGGTGCGAACAAACTCTGTGGATAATTTCTGTGTTATGACGAATATGATTCCTCTTTGTTCTTGCAGAGATTTGTAAAAATTAGCCCGAAGGCACTTACTGCCAGCAGCCTTTCAGTGTACAGGAAAACTTCCATGACACTTAGATTGAAACCAGACTTCCAAGCTTCCAGAACTCTCCTGAATCCACACATTGTTTGAACTCCTGAATGGCACTTTCTTGAACATATTTGGTAGGAAAAGAGGGAGAGCAGGAGACTGCCAACCTCTGTAAACTGTGCACCCCCTGTTGGTGTTATTTCCTCCAAACACCAAATTCCCCAAAGGATTTTGTGTCTTTGTGCCTGAATTCAGACCGCAGACCAATGTTGGTGACATGAGTGGGGTCATAGGGGTTTGTAAGCAATGTAGTGCTATCTTTGGAACTGTGCATCATGGACACTAGTTTGACTTCTATGGAGTTCAGTGGCAGTCATAAAGAGCAGGGATTTAATTATGTGCCCATTTGAAGGGATTAATCACGAGGAAAAGTGAACAAAGTGGCAGAAAGGGCCAGAGGATATATGCTTCTAAAGCCTCAGGCTACACTATCAGGAAGTGAAATGACAGTTTACATGGATGCTATCTTGAGAGAGGTAATTTCTGGTGTGTAATCGGAGCTTGATTCGGGGGGTCTTTATTGTATGACATATTTGACATATTTAACACTCTCACCATCCCAAATAAACAACACAGCCACCTAGCCAAGAGGAAAAATAATTGGTTGTAATTAATTAATTAAAGTTCTTTGTTGTTTCGTTTGCTTATCAGCTCTGTCTCAGATGTTTTTCTTCAAATGCCCTCAAAGAAATAAAAATAGAACAAAGAGCTTTAGAACGAATGTGGAGAGCATAGCTCATCTGTTTTTGATCAGAATCTGATGAGAAATATTGTTCATGTTGAAATCTTTTGATAGCACCTTGTATATCTTGACAAATCTATGAGACATTGTTGTGATCCCCTTTGAAACGAGGTAATTTTCTCAGAAGAAACTGAAATCATAGAAACAACAAATGATTCATTTGCTCTGAATTTAATCTCATTGTTGAAATATTACAGAGAGAAATTGGAGATCTCATTTTTCAGACTTTTCTGAGAGATACAGCACAATCACCAATAGGAACATTTCTATGATAGTATTTTTAGAATCAGAATCAGAATCAGAAAACTTTATTGATCCCGCAGGAAATTGCTTAAATTAGCAGCTAGTCTTTAAAATACACAAGCAGCGGTAATGTGAAAGACGTACATTTATCCTACTACTGTGCTTTTGTAAACGTAGTGAATGCCGTGGCATGTGAGTTATGCTTCATTATAATAAAAGTATTACTTGATTGCACATGACATTCATGTTTTTATCCAAGGCCATTTAATGACAGTTGTATAGGATTTAGCATGTCCTTGTGACATTAGCTTGGGAAAATACATCTATTGTGAAATGAAATAAATTGAAAATGAATGCAAATGAAAAGAATTAATATATTTGATATCTAGCATTTTCATCCATATAACACAAACATAAAGTTTACAACATTAACAACACTGAACATGAACATGATTACCTGCTAGTCACAGTTTTCTTTGGTAAAGTAAATATTATTTAGTAATATTATTATCATCTCCTTGTTTTTATACATTGTATTTATATCAACATCTTTTCATAGAATGCCCGGGAAAGAAAGATAAAGAAAACATTCCAATTAATTGTGTTGTCATTTAAATATTTAAAAACAAAACAGACATGAGTACTGCTTTAAATACAGATTTTTATTTAATAATGCTTAAAAAAAATCAATCTTACATCATTTATTAATTTTTATTTTGCCATTTATAGTCCTTCCACCTCAGCCCTTGAAGAGGTCTATGCACACCACTGGCTGGAGCTGCAAAAATAGAAAACAAGCTAAATGTTTTGATTTATATAAAAGAAATTGGTTTTATCATTTATTGTACCTAGTTAGAATGTGTTTTTGTTTTTGTATTGTGGCTGTCACACTACACAAGATACTACAAGAACTACACATTTGTTGTTAGAGTGGCTCCAGAGCTCCTACAGGGCCATGCTGGACACACAGCACATGGCATGCTGGGCACTCAAAGAACGCCTAGTGTTTGGTGACAGACCAATACAAACTCCCAGGACTGATCAAAGAGCACTGCGGTGTGTATGTGGAAGAGAGAAATACAGAAAAATTAGGATGCAACCTCACTATGCCCATGTGAGGGGTGCAGAGCAACATACTCAAGTAAACTTGATACATTTAAGCCTGTTAATATTAAGTCTTGATATAAAAATAAAAGACGGAAAGAAAAAAGAAAAAGTTGCTGCTTAATACTCTTGTAAACAAGAAGCTTCCTCTAATCTTCACAGCGGGGTCAGGTGAAAGGGTCGTGCCGCTGGTTATTTAAGGAGTTCCAAGTTCACCTTGACATATCTGCTGACAGGAAGAGGGGCTTTTGGATCTTGTTTCCTCAGCCACGATTACTTTACACCACAGCTGCCAGAGAGCAACCTTACTTAGGAGAGGTGCAGTCGTGACCGATATGGATGAAAGATCTCCAGACTGACAGACAAGGCACAAGAAAGCACAGAGGATAACGCAGTGTGTGAGGAACAGAATCAGCCAGTATTGCCCCTCTTTCAGTTCATGAGTTGGAATTAAAATTGAATTGTGAAAGAATATTGCGGATGTCTGGTTTTCACATAATGCATCTCCTACTTAATAATCGGTTCTTTGTGAGTGTAAGTAGTTGGAGGAAATGCGCAGTCATTCCACTGAGGTTGGCCAAAAATTAGAACTAGTTTGTGCTTCCACAGATGTGTGATAGTGAATTTGTGAAGGTGTAATTTACCTGTCTGGCATAAAAATAAAATAATATACTTAGAATTTCTTTAATGAAAAAATTTACATGAAAGCTTGTCTGAATGTTTGAAATATTGTTTGAATTATAACAATGGTATGGTCTACATTTAGGTATGGTCCTAGGAGGTCTGAAAATAGTTTCCAAGAAATGGGTTTAAATAAAAGCATAATCAAGAAAATATTCACATAGCTCAATGAAAAAATATACTGAATGTGAAAGTAATTTATCAGTTTGTCAATGTGGCTTAACATCTGCTTGCTTGTTTGTCCTATGACCTGATACACAAAGCAATCCAAAGATAAACTACAAGGCAAAAAGTATGTTACAAAGCGATGCTGATTTACAAACAATGTTGTTACTGTTAATAGTCCAGAATGTATTCCGATTGGCTTAAACTAATTTGAAAAAGTGTCACTTTGCAGATGACCCCTCACATGCTTACGAGTTTAACTCTCAAAAGTGCTTTTTTCACCAAAGCTATGGGAACATCTCTTACAAATATTTTAAACAAGACACCAATGCATGGAAGTTTTGATTTTCTTTGGACACAAACCAACAAACACAATCATCTTCCCATCAAGTTTTAAATTCAGAGAAATGTTAAGCACTTACACAGATGATGATACATATCAGCAGTAAGTTAAACCAATTTGATCTCCCAGCTGAATAGAGGAGCAATATTAAATGCAGTGTAAACTTGTGGTCACTTTTACTGCATTTTTAAATAGGATGTTTTAGTCACACGCTGGAGCCATTGTCTCGATTCGAAGGCTTGTAGAGCCAAGCTTCTTAATCTTTCTGGCTCCTAACAGATCATGTGTGTTTGCCTCCCCACTGGATTCCGCTTATTGTGCACTCTACATGTCTGTTAGAAGCATTTGGCTTATGTTGTTCTTTGGTAATCTTCCCCTCTGCTGTAAGTCTCATTAGCAGTCACATTTTTGCCATGCCGCGATCAGTCATGTGACAAGCGAGAATCACGCAAATGTTTGGCGTCTATGATGTCATGCTTGCGGCAATGTAATAGACCTGTTTAATTGAACACAAGCAGGGGGAAATTTGAAAGCTGTGGTAGGTTTTCAGTAAATAAGGGATTAAGTTTTGGTGTGTTCCTTAAAGATATCATATGGCTTCAGATCATTTTTTAGTACTTTTTGGTGTTTTATTGTTTTGTCCAGTTGGCAGTGTAAACCACCGTCCACTTTTGTTATGCGGGAGCAGCGGAGACACTCTGCTTTGCTTCTCATTGTGTATTCAAGAAGGACTGACAGTATTAGGGGTTTGGAGTGACATGAGGGTTAGTAAATGATGACAAAATAATCATTTTGCTTACACTTTAACAAAAAATAATGATCTCATTATTTGATATAGCAGGCATTGACGTCAGAATAGTTGGCATGTACTGTACCATTCCTGGAAAATGAGGTTACTGTTACAGCGTCCCATACAATAGATGTTACAATGAAAATTTATTGAATAGGAATAAAATCGCTGATAAAATCAAACAACTACTGGAAAGCAGTAGAACGTCTCCATGGACCAGAGGATTTACTTTGAGTCCAGGAGGTTCATAGTCTTAAAACAGAAGTCACGTGAGCCCTGTGTGCGTATGTGAGTGTGTATCTGTGTGTGTGTGTGTGCGTGTAGCCCTTGGTCCCAGTCCCCTGAGGCACAATATATGTTGGCATCATCTGTTGGGGCCCCTAACTTGCCTCAGACTTCCTCTGGGCATTAAGGTGCATTCCACCACTGCTGCTCAGAGGAAGCTGCTTCAGTTCTTCTGCTAACAGCTCTGGGCAGATGTCCAAAAACAACAGGTTTTATTGAATTTGAAAGAAACAAAAAATCCCCTATTACACTATTTCTGTTCTGAAGGCTATTGCTTTAACGGTAGTTGAAATTGTAGTAGCACATTTCTGAGGGTCGTGTGTCACCTTTTAAAGTCTAAGACTAATTAAGTGCTTGAAAGTCTTGGCAGGTGAGGATGTCACCAGCCATTTACAAAAGCATAGCTAGTGTCGTTTTACAGTGCATTCAGGAAGTATGCAAAATATTTTACTTCTGTGCTGCAAAATCGAATTATAGGCCTCTTATTAATTGGAATGTTTTGATCAAACTGGCCAAAGCTATTTTCACTGACTGCGTTTACATGCACATTATTTCCAGATTAAGGTCTATATAATGTGCTTGTTAGGCTATTGCAATATTCCTGTTTATTGCATGTTATTTTGTTGTTCTGGAAATAATGTAAAAGCTTACTGTTATGTTGCATTTTTAGTAATTTTGCACAGTAATTGATTCTCTCATCAATTCAAATTCATTTCCTTACCGTAGCACACAAGGGCACATTGAAATGCAAACTCTTTGAAACTATTAACCTATTTGTATATTGATTTATATTTATGGTTTTACGTTAACATTTTTAAGTCTCCTCCTCACATTAAAATGTGTTTCTTGACTTTTCACATCTGTAACATGCATTTGGACCTAGTCAGATCGTGGCAATTGATTTGACATGTTTACACAACATCAAAATGTAACCAAATTCTAAAGCATGTTAATAATTCCTGAAGGTATGATATACAATGTAAATGTGATCTGTTAAATGTATATAATATTTGTATATTGTGTCATAGGAGACATAAGGCAGTATGCATTACCCAGAAAAGCAGTCTGCTTTAGATCAAGTTTTCATTTAGTATGGAAGCACAGGTTTAACTGTTTTGTTCTTTGGAGAGACATGGATCCATCCAGTCGGTATAAAACTATGCAGGTTGATAAAGTGTGGCCTTTTTTGGTTTCTCAATGATTATAGTCTGTAGTCTAGTATGTATATTTATAGTATGTAACATGCAAAGCACAAATTTCTTTCTCTGTGCACTCCTCTCCTGAATAGAACCAATCTGATTCAAATCTGATATCAAACATCCGTTTAAGAGAAATATTGCAAGGAAGAATCTTCATGATCCAAGGCACAGTATTGAAGAAATCAGTATTTGAACCCTTGGCATTCATCTGTTCAGGTTAAGCTAGGAGTAAAACAGCTGACCCAGTATGAGAAGGACTCACAGAGGTGACTCTCCTTTCTGTTTTATGTTCATGTCAGGCACTTATTTGGTAAATGGGTCTCAAGGCTGCACTTATGTCATTTCCTCTTAAACTCGATCACCTTTTCATATGAAACCAAAATTCATTAGATCAATGATGTGGATATCTACGTTATTATTTTGGGGAACTTTAAAAGGATTATTATTAGCTACTTATTTAAGGGTGTCATAAAATTTTTATTGCAGACAAATGTATTTCACATCATTTTTACATTTTATTCAGTTTACTGTATCCTTTAACCATCTACTACCATCATGTGTACTTTGCAGAAAGAACACGTTGATGAATGATGAATTATTATGAACATTATGAACATTATTTTTAAATTATGACCGGGAAGGTTTTCTGCTATGAAATGTCAGTCAAATATAAGATATAAATGTCTATCCAGAATCCAGACCTCCTGTTGACCATTTCAGACTAATCATGTCAGACTGGTTTAAAGTTGCATAACCTAGTTAAAACCATGCTGCTAATTTAGTAAAAACAAAATCTGTTCAGTCTAAAGAACTTCCTGGGGGCATTGACCCCTGGGGGCTTTTGACCCCTGACCTCTCATCCCTCTTAACTAATGCTGAAATTGCTAATAATCCCTGTGAAGTATTTATTGAAATGGACATTGAAGCCTTCTGATTAAGTCACCGTGACATAAACAGTTTTTAAAAGAACTGTTAAAATATTCATATTGTTTTTCTTTTGCTAACATTATTATTACCTTTATTTGTCCTAAGGTTGCTGTGATGGTATTCAGAAATTTCACATCAGTGTTCCCAGTATTCCTGACTTTCCCAGCCCCC
>JAZGTJ010002895.1:0-20962 GCA_036877575.1 Botia almorhae | reverse complement strand
ACCACCAAAATGAAGCACTCAAGAACTAATTAGGGCCATTAAACAGATAGGCAGCATTTCCTTTTCTTTGTTTGGTCTGTCAAGTCCAGAAGCTTCTCACCTTCTGTTTGTTGTTCTCTCTTACAGTTTACCTAAATCAGCCCCCACTTTCAATTAACTTTTTTTCTGTTCTTTTATCCTCTCCCTTATTTTTACTCTCTTTCTCCATCTTTTGTAAGGACATTTGTAAATAAAAGAATACTTTTACCCTTAAGGCAAAGAGGGAAGATAATGTTGAAAAGCTTAGTTTGGGTTCAATTCTTTTGATTTAGTACAAAGCTGTCTTCCTGAAGATCTTTGATGTTTTTGTCTTTTTACAAGTCTATAAGTAGAAGCAATAAAATTAACTACATCTTTTTGTGTGTAGCACAATCAATTACTTATGACATTTCAGACATTTTTAATAAAGTTTAAACACATTTATAGACTCAACTGTGAAACTCTTAGCAAAGGAGATCATGTTTTGATTTTTTATAATTATGAATGAATTATTTTTAATTCATTCATAATTATAAGTTATAAGTTAAAAAGTTAATTATAAGTTCATTCATAATTATATAAAAAGTTTGTTGTGTGTACAGACTCAGCAATTAAGGCTCATTCTGATTCTCATGAGATGATGTCACTTCCTATTTCTGTGTTACTGAATCCAGTGGCTTCAAACCAGCATTTTTTTATTTTCCAAGTCCATTTCCTCTTGGAGAGAAAGCTCTGGAATATCTGTGTTCTGCACCACTGTGGCTTCTTGGCTTTAAGCTTAATTCATTCATTGAATTGTAAAGTAGAAAATAATTGAATCTTGATGGGAATTTATCATTGGTTACTCTGGACTTAAAGTCATAAATGCTTAGGATTTTTAATTTAAGAAAAAATTCAAATACTTCCACAAAGCAATGACTTTTTGCTTTTGTCTTGAAAAGATGTTAGTAGCTAATGTTCCACAGCTGAGCATGGAATACACAGGAAGGTGTATGTGTTTAACAGGGACGCTGGATACTGACCTAACTTCCATTGATGTTGACGTCAAGAAGGACCTCTGGTTGACTTCTTATTGAGGGAAAGAGACAAAGAATGCATGAGGAGAAAAAAAATGAGAGCGATTGAAGGAAAAAGTTGCTTCAGATTCTGTAGTTTCCAAACACCTCTGATGCCCAAGTGACCTAACATGGTAGTGACTTTGGCTTGTTAATGTGTCTGTTTGAGAATAAACACACTAAACACTAAAGGTATAGTTATTTTTAAAATTAAAAATTTTGACAATATACTGACCATTCTGGTCGTAATAAAAATGAATGAGTACTGTAAAAGTGTCATAAAAGCCGTCCATATGTCTGATATATTGCAAGCCTTTAAAGCCATATGAATAGCTTTGTGTGAAGTTCAAACTTAACACAAATTCTTCACACAAATTCACACAGAAATTCTTGACATTGTTTCTAGCTCTTCTTGGCACTGTAAGAGTAAAGTTGTCCAGGAGTGTCAGAAACAATTCGTTCTTTTGAGTTGGACCTTAACGCTAACTAAATGATGACAGAGTTTTCATTTTTGCACGTACCATTCTTTTAAACCGCCAGTGACACAAGACAGATGCAGCCTTACTGGAATGCATCAATGCAGCCTTGGTGTGATTATTTTCACATCCCCCTGGTGTCTCTTTACTTTGCTGTGTGATTGACACTTATCAATTCCAAAAGGCCAGACACAGAGCGAGTTCACAAGCAGCACAGTCAAACGAGACTCCCGTGCTGTCAACACACGTCAGGCTTCCCAGAAATCTGCACGTTTATTCATTTTATAAGGATTGTGGATCTTGCCAACCTTACTGCATTTTAATGGACCCCGTGGGAAATTATGTAAAAAACTCTAGAAGGAAAATAAGACTACTGCCAAATTGCACAGTAGTATACTTAGTTGAACTAGGGGAAAATCAATTTGTTAATGCTTAACAGTTAGGTATGTTGTTGGTCAAAGAATGTTTTTTTAAACACAGACTTGTTCAATGTTTACTTAAGACAAATTGGTTTTTTAACTTCTTAAACAGCCGGCAGCTGTTTTATCAGTTGCATTGGAATTGAAGAATTTTGCT
Organism: Botia almorhae; assembly: GCA_036877575.1. Classification (NCBI taxonomy): domain Eukaryota; kingdom Metazoa; phylum Chordata; class Actinopteri; order Cypriniformes; family Botiidae; genus Botia; species Botia almorhae. The sequence continues at coordinate 18,837 of JAZGTJ010002895.1, read as the reverse complement.
GACTCTTATTTGTTATTTTTTCGCTGACTCTTATTTCACTTATTTATCTTCTTAGACAGCAACTATGACTCTGGTTTCACCCTTTATACTGTCCCCTATTGGTGTGGATGAGACAATGCAAAAGCAAACATTCCCAGTAACAGATGTATTTATCATCTATATTTTTTTATATAAATTTCAGTATTTCACTATTACTATTGCTCATAGTTTTTTAACAATAAAAGTAAAAAAGCTCTTCCAAAAGCTTTGCAGCTTCTTTTCTTGAAGCTTATGGTTCTTTGGAACCCTAGCCATATATAGTGACTAAAATATCATATATACTCAGGATGGGCTCTTCTGATTCAGAATTAATGAGTAAAGAACACCTTAGCAACCAGCCAGAACACCCTAGCAACAGTGTTGCACTTTTAACCTGACATTCCGTGAAAATCATGTCTTTGAAACGCAGATCCTGCTATCTAATTGATTTTTTGACAGCCAGATTAAGTTATCACCAAGTATGTCTGATTGCATCCTGTACCTAAGATCAGAGGTCAGCTGCATTACTCGGTCAACCCACTGCTGTTTAGATGTTGATGCCCCAACAGACCCCAGGGAATGACTTTTCCCGCTGTGAAAGAAGACTGTGAGCATCCACGTAGATGTACTGAGAGGAGCCATCAAACCTGCAGAGAAATGGGGGGTTGTAATCATCTACAACTTCTTAACTGTCCGACCTTCCCCCAGCAGAGCCCCAGCTGGTTTGCTCATCTTGCTGTCCGTTTGATGTTCCCAAGATAAACAGGGTTATTTACAGTGCTCAGAGCTTTTACTGGGGGCCCATTTTTGGGTTGTCAAGCAGAGGTGTGTGTGTAAGTGTGGGACAGTGGCAAAACTTTGTTCTTGATTGCTGTGTCCGTGGTCAGAGCAGACCTTTGTGTGGACCAGTAACATACAGTACACATGATCCATCAGCAGTGACCTCAACTTACCCTGTCGACCACAAGACACTTTGAAGTCTGTATTTTCTTTTCATTTATAGAATAATGAGAGGATAGGATAATGACTGGACAATATTTAGTCAGAGCTCCTCTTTAATCAAGATGCTTAGCAAATTAGAGCAAACCTCAAATAAGCCCTACAACCACACACACTGAGCAACCCCTGTGATGAAAAAAGGAATTTTTTAGAATACAAAGTTGTTTATCCCTATTTGCATTTATCTGGACACGCATTTCCTTTTCATGGTGCACAGCTACCCCAGCAAATTTAGTTTTTTAGTTTATGCTTAAAATAAGATGGCTTGAAAAAAACATATGCTCATATCAGTTCATAACAATTGCTTTAATTTTGTAATCAAACAGCAGCTTGTGATGACATAAAGACAAAGATTTTAAAATTTTTAAATATGTTCCTAGGATGGTTCTGGGAAAGTTTGGTAGGCTCCATTGCCAGCACCATTTCTGTGGAAATGGGCCTAAAGGCATTGCTTTGTCATGTTCCATATGCTAGGACAGAGGCCTGATGCTACAACAGTGAGTGAGCACACAACCAAGCTTGTTTTGACTCCAAACATAATATCATAATTTCCTGTACTCCAAGGGATTTGAGTGTGGGCTTTAAACTGCATAGGTAAGCTATTAGGGGACAAAGGGAGTGTGTGTGTGGGGGGGGAGGTTGTGTTATCAACTCATTAAAGTGCCCCTAATCCAGGATTAGGGGCACAGGGCGACTGTGTGTGTGCATGTGTGTCGTGACTTGCTTTGTATGTGACAACTGGTTAGATCTCTGTGTTTGTCTTCTAGTAGTTACAGCTTTCAGTGCAGGAACCCTGTAATTGATCTTAATCCAGGCCTCTAGTTTAAGACGGAAATACTGAAAAGTCTCAGAATTTGCCACACTGCAGATTGTTTTAAACGTAGCAGTTTAAATTGGTGATATGTTCTGTGGTATTGTAACACAAGATCCTCATACTGGGACAGGTGAAGTGTGTTACTGTAGCACTAATGGCGCCAAATGCAATAGATGTTTGCTCACAAAAGATTTCCCCAAACACATTTTAACTGCCCTTTCTGCCCTGCCCCCCTTATTCATATTTAAATAAGGTAGTCCTGCCCTCAAACTTACATTATTGATTAAGCCAATGTCATCCTGACACATATTCAAAATGTACACACATCATCTTTAGAAATTCTGATAATAATAAGCAAAATTAAAGAGAATAATTACTAAATTATTATGATCATGTAATTTAGATAAGTACATCATGAATAGCAAGGCTGTGTATCTCTCATGGGATTATGGTCAGTTGATTTTTGTCACCTTCTTAAAGATGGTATAAATCATTTACGGCAGCGCCTCATTATAACATCTCCATGCTCCTGTGTTCTTGGAAGGCTAAGATACAGCTCAGCACCTTTGTCCTTCGGCACCTGATGCCATAATTTGCAGCCTGTCAAAAATGTTTGGCTGTGGTTCAGGGGTATCTGTGACATTGGAATGGACTAGACGCAGGACACATGAGAGATAAACAAACATCTGCAGTTTTACTTTCTTTACAGCGATCGCACAGACAAGTATGTGAATAAACAGCCTTACACAACGACACTGTCTGCAACTGCTAATGGCCTTGTGACTTATTTCCTGTTAAAGAATTTAAAGGTTCACACGGATTTCATTGTCATATTAAAAATGTCAAAAGTTGAATGTTTATTCGAAGGAACATTTGCACAGTTTCTGTCATACATTGACATTTGGTGACCATGGGCTGTCAATCTCCAAACGGGAGGAACAGACCACCAAAATGTGAAGGTTATCTGTGAATAATGGCATTTTGTCTGTTACTTAAACAAGCCTGTAATGTGGGTTCGGGTGACTTAGGAAAGTATCACACAATATGTAACTTTCATTTGGTTTTATTTTTTATATATTTTGTATTTTTGATAGCCTTGTTCGCCATAGTTGCATGACAAAAAAGATTCTTCAAAACATCTGCTTTGTGTCCTACAGAACAAATATCACCTTAAAGGTTTGAAAGAACATGATAGTAAGTAAATATGACAGAGTTTTCACTTATATATTGTTATAACAATTTTTAAACCATCTATCACTCCTGTTGCGTTCTCTCTCAAAGCTGAAGTCATGCTGTCATCGCCTTAACTCTTTACTTGCTTCGTCAAACTGTTGTGTTTATAGTATAGTGACTTCTGAGACTCTACCAGCTCACATGAGCTCTAATTCCAGAAGACTAAACATTGCTCTCTTTGTTAGAAGTCCATCACGGCCAACACTTCCAGGTCTCACTGTCTCTGTGTGATTAGTGGTGTGTGTTAAGAAGGATTTCCCCACATGTGAGGCCCAGAGGATGGATTGAGGAGGACTCCGCTGAGCGATGGTGGTGGGCCGCGCGCTTGAGCAGGATAAATCGGTGTCCCACGTCTGCCCTGTATTGTGCATGTTAGTTGCTGGAGGCCAGCAGTCGTGGTGTTTGGTCAAAAGTTCTGCTTGGCTGATCAGAGGGACTGAGAGAAAAGAATAGGCTGTGATGTGAACAGGGGCCCACATTGTCCTGTGTATAACAGGTCTACAGCAGATGGTGGATGAGCTGAGCCTGTGTGGCTTACGTACACCCACACGCTGACGTGACCATGCCGGAAATTACATATATCCAGTATATAGTCTGTCGTGAAGGCTGCAGGAACTCAGAACATGCAATTGTGCAAGACTCGCCTGGAGCTTTGCGCAGTTTGATGCTTTTATTGGATTACAAGTTTCACATCATGATCTTCCCATGCTTTGAAGTTGGAGTTTTCCTCGACTTTATTTACTAGTGCTTAAAATAGTGTCATCCATCTGTGGGATGTTAAATTTGAATAAACTGTCAATCCCCATTGTTAGTCAGTGATGTATTTAAATAAATGGTTTACATAAATAGAACACCAGAAAACAACTCCAAAAAATGCCACAAATATACCACAGTCCACAATATGCTAAATCTTTACAAGCAATATCTTTGCGAGGAACCTAAGTTTGGACCTTAAATTATTTGCCAAAAATGGTTCCCTCGATGGCTGTTCAGTCTCATTTGTGCATTTAAATTTGCTGTGTTGCCTCAGTGCTAAAATAAGGCTTCTTTTGTGTTTTACGATATGAAAGTCAGTAAATAATGACAGAATTTCATTTTTAGCATAAACTATTTCTTTAAAGATTATTTGATGCTGATATCTTGAAATTTTGCAGTTTCTAAATGTTGTCTAATCTCTCAGACTTTGTGTAGCACAAACATACAGGCACAGTTTATGGTGGTGGCCAGCAAGTCACTTGTTTTCTCTGAAGAGCTTTTTGACTTCCTGCGCTGGTGTAATGCTTGACGGGCAAACATATAGAGGCCCCCATTACAAGCCGGCCTGTTCTTCTCAACTGGATGTGAGAGACTCCATATGTTCTGTGGGTCTAGTCGGAGAAGCTCAAGACAAACAAGGCCTGTTCTATGTTTATTTATGTTGTGTAATGGTTTTTTGAGTGTTTGCATACACATTGTGTTTTGAAAAGGTCACTGGTCTGAACACTGTTTTTGCTCTATGAACTTATGGACATTCAAAGCCCCCTAGGGGATCCAATATTTCCCGTCATGCACTGCACACGTCTGTTGCTTTCATATGATTATTTTTTTAACATAAGCTAACATAAATTCTGCATTGTAAGGATGGATTACTTTAGTCAACAAGCCGCATGAATGCTAATCCCCATATATAATAATAACCTTAAACGGTTAACTTAGATGTTTATTTCTTTTAAAAAGTACGGATTTGAGCACTCTCTTTGAATTCTAAATATTAATGCAACACCAAGTTTGTGTACAATACCAAAAGTTTTGACACACTTGACTGAATTTGTTTGTCATTTTCTTTAAAACATTTTGATCTAAAGTCTAGATGGCTGTTTACTCTCCAAATATTGGAGAGTAAACAGCCAACAAGTGTCCAGCATACATAATAACTGCTTCAGTACTGTTTAAAATGCATCCCAGAATGCACCTCACCCTTTACATTAATCTAGAAATAGGCAACTACTTAAAAAAATAAGCTTTGATTTAATATTTGTACTTCAATTTGTGTTTTTTCCTAGTTTTGGTGACTTTACTATAATTCTAAATTAGGTGTGACCAAGCTTAAATAGGTGTGACTGGTAGTGTACAGTGTATATTATGTGTTGCGAAGCAGTGACTGCCACACACCAGGAGCATGAGGTATAACATGCAGAACTTGACTGGCTCCTCTGGAATGTTGAATTTCATTCCTTCCTCTTCACGCCAACTCCACTTTGATGCCCGTGTCTCCACAGTAGCGGTTGGCACCAGACCTCACTCCAGGCCTGTTTAAGAAAGGGTCCTGGCTGGACATGCAGGCAGGAATGGTTTATGCCTACGGTGAGACAGCATGTTTGGATTCCAGGGTCAGGGTGGAACGCAGTGGTGTAGGGTGAATGCTCAGCCAGCTGAACATTGAGTAGCGTCTGGGCACTGCTGGGACATCCAGTGGATCTGAACAGCAGATGGACAGAGAAGGGGCCTTAGAAGATCAGCGTTGATCTTAGACAGTCAGACCAGAGAAAAACATGGGGTTCATTAGGTTGGGGTGCGTGTGTGCGCTGATGGAACTTGTTCTGGGAATTGCAGTGTGAGTTCTTGCCGTATGCGAGGCAGGAACTGAGCTGATTCAAACCTCTCCAAAGCGCAGTACATCTCAGACGAAGTACTTCCCCTGCTCGACATCTCCATGGCAATGTAATATTTGTAAGCAAAATAAACACATGCCTATACACGCACAGACTTTCAATCCTTCTTTCTAATTGGATTTATTGTCTTTTAGCCTGAAATGATAAGGCTTACATTTATATTATCATTTGGTTATTTTTTCATGTTGCGAATCCATAGATTTTGATGGTATGTCACAAGGACGTTGATGAAAAAACATGGGTTTGTAAATGAGACACTCTGTCATTTGACCAAAAGTTGAGTAGATTGTAACTTTTGCTTCAGCAGATCCAAAATTTCCGAGAGGCGATTCTAATCTGAAATCCAGTTTGCTTTATTCCTCCTTGATTTCAAACTGACACAGATTTCTCTCTCCACACCCTTAAAAAGCATTTCGCAATAGTGAAAATGAAGTAAACTCGGAGACGTGCATTCACACAACATGCTATGTGTACATGTGGTGTTCACATTGAGGTCAAAAAATCTGCCCTGAAACTAATTAAGTGTTGCCCCAAGGCTGACAGAAACGGTAAGCAAGCAAGACGTGACTAATGCTACATGATATCATGAGTCTTGCAGACCCTAGCATGTCACATATTGTATAATCGGACTGGATGTATTGATTTTTGCACAAACACTGCAGCCAGGGATGCTGGTTTTGTGCCACTAGATATTACTTTAAGACGTAATTGAGAAGGGTGTTGAAAACTTCTGTGTGTCCCCGTCAACAGTCCATAACTTTGCTGTAGGGATCGGTGCACTAACAGCAACAATTTACAAGCACGTTATACGTGGTTCACAATTTGTGTTTTTCACTCAATTTTGCTTCGTTTCAGTTTTTGTTCCCAAAGGTAAATTATAGATAAATTACATGGACTTACAACACTGTGGTCACCAGCTTTGTGTTTGGGGAATAAAGGAATGTTGGTATTTTGGTTATGTTCCTCACTTTATTGGATGCTGCTCACCGTCTGTGGCTGAGTCTGGTTCCCTCATTTGAGCAAGTAACATCTAAAAGAAACGCGATACTTTATGTGATTTCTCCATTTTACTCTGGTTTACCCTTTGTTTGGGCATGTCATCCTTCACCAGGACTGGGTTTATTATGATATCCTGCTTTAGTTTATAGATTTGTACAAACTCCTGATTGGGGAACAAATTTAGTTGTAGGGGTGAGTTGTAGAGTTGTAAGGGGTGAAGGGATAAACAGTTGCCCAACTCCAAAAGATTTAAACCTTTCTACATTGTTTTTACATCTGTAAGTATATGTTATATAAATTAAATTGTTTGTACCACTTTAAAGTATATAAACATTTTATTTTCAAAGCATTCTGCTTCCTTTGTGGCACACATAGAACTCAGATCACAGAAAAACCTACATTGAGGCAATCGTGCTTATCACAAAGAATTTATTTTGCTATGCAAAGGCACATACATGAACATGCTCTTTCATTGGGTTTACAGATATACATTACTTAGATATATAGATGTAGTTATTCTATTGACTTTTAGTTTGATTAAAATTTCTAAAGTTCAATAGCATGACTATGAAGTACTTTCACATAGTCAAGTTGGTTCTGAATTTTTACAAAGTTTCAGGTCATGGCCACATGACAACAGTGTACATTCATTTTCAACAACTGACAGGTTATTAATTTTAATTTAATCTCTAAATAGGGTTATCGGCAGTTCTGCCTAGTAACACCACATTATCTCCTTTGGTAAGGCCAGAGCCTGGCTATTTCTATTTTAAAACGTTTTTTAGCTGTGTAATGTTTATTTCAACAGCTCTGCTTTTGTAATCAGCCGACAAGCTGCATTTATTTGATGGCCACATTTGACACACAAGCCACGGTGTGTGTTGAGAGCAGCTGGCCAATGGCCAGAGCTGTAACACACATGGTAAAGAACTTAAGGTGCTCTGTTTATTTCAGCAATGCCACTGAAATCTACTTGTCAGGCTTCTGTTTTAATAACTCCTGGCATCACCATATGCTGCCTTTTTACCTCCAGTAATACAATATGGACGAACGCGGGGCCCTCCAAGCTCTCATGGTACTTCAGTTTTTCTCTCTTGGCCACATAGTGAATCTGAGCGGTAAAACCCTCAGCATGGTGATCCCATGGGACATCCACGGTCTGCAGGTTTTTGCTAAACCAACGTGACAAAGCTCAATAACGGATTTGTCTGGCTCTAGTATTAAGAGACAACTGATGCCATTTTACACTTTTTTTTCTGTCTGTCCATAATTTTTGGGGGGTATCTGTGGTAACCAACAAAGCCATAAAGAAGATTTGTAAGAGTTTGTAAGGATTTGTATTTATGGAGAAAAATTTTGTTGTCCACTAGTGATTATAATGTGAACATAATATTAATGTTTTTTGTTTTTGTATTTCTGATTAATTATTTTATCCTTTTATGAGGTCAGATCTTTTCCTTTTTTCCCTAAAGCAGACATGGTAATCTTGCCCTTTATCACCCTCTTAGCATTGCTGTCATATTCAAAGCTTCCAAAGGTTAAAGGGGGCTCACAGGCGTTTGCATTGTAATAAGAATTGTCGCAGAAAAAGCATAAACCATCCCAAAGTGTCAGACCTTCTGTTCAGCAGTAGTCAGGTTGTTGGTTTAACCTAGCCCTGGTGGACGTTTGTCTTGCATAAGTAATGTGTTTGTTACTTTGGAGGTTATTGGGGTTTCTTTCCTTACACTGTGTGTGTGTGTGCGCGTGTGCGCGTGCGTGCGTGTGTTGTAAAAGGGAAGGCCTTTCTTCTCATTACTTGTATGAAAGGTAATAAATTCCTACCCCTGCTGTGGTTAATTTAAGCAGGTATATTGTTGTAAAAATCAGTAAGCAACCATTATATCTCAAAGTTTGCAGTCTTCCTTCACCAATTCTTTGAGAAATAATTAAGATTTTTTTTTCATTTAGCTTGGACGTGGTGCTGCAAAAAATGTAGCGGCCAATTAAAATGACCAGCAAATCAAGAAAATGTGCAAACAAATGTGCTAACAACAACTATTATGGCACCCACCAGTCTTTCAGCAAATTAGGACTATTGGCTAAATCTCATCACCTAATTAATTTTTATGAGCCAAGGTAAATTGTTATATTGTGACTAATATTTTCAATTTCTCCTTCACTCTTGGTTAAAACAATTTAAACCCGGTAACATATAAAATGTATAAAAATCCGACAGTTTGTTATGCGTCAATCATTTTGCATTATAAGTTATATTTAGTATTGCTGAACAAGCTCAGATATGAGACTGTTACCACCCTCACAGCTTAATGTTCTCTTCGAATTCTCACTTACTCGTCTGTTTATTGGGCAAAGATCCAAATTCACACTGGATATTTTCACACCATAAAGGTTGTTAGATGCTTTCTCACGGTTACAGTAAACATCTGACACTCTGCAAACAGCTCTGAGGGTATTGAGTCCATGGAACGTTTTATATAACTAACAAACACACACACACACACACACACACAGAAAGACAGACAGACAGATAGATATAAATATTATATTATATTATAACTTTATTAAACAATAGAGATATTTCTGATATAAATTCAGTGAAAATAAGTAAAATATAAAAGTAAATATAAAATGAAAAGTAAAATATTATCTAGACTGTCTAATACACACACACGTCCACACACATTCTTTTCATTTTATAACATTTTGCTACTGCAATATAATGACTAAAGCATCTGCAAGGGCTGGCAGGTGTTAATGCAATACTGCTCCTTTTAATCTGCATTTTATTTGTGATAGACAAGATGACCTCAGGGCCAGTAATGGAGGATTTTTCCAATGGGTGTGGATAAAGACCTGGAATTCGGGTTCTCAATAGCCCTTTTGAGATTCTGTCACTTTAAATCCGTCCTGTTTTTCCTAATGAAGTCAAGTGCTTGTCCTTCTGGGTTTGCCTTGCTGATTCTTTGCGCAGAACCTCACTAAGGTTCAGAGCACATAAAAGCCAAACATTGAAATGTCAGTGGACCTCTATTGAGACCAGCAAATTGGCCAATTAAAGAGGAAATAAGATAAACTCTATTTAACCCAGATGTCCCTTTACACTTCCTGACCACGTCCACTCAGTAAAGCTCAGTCCCTGAAGAATCATCCTGCACTACTGATTTTCCTTTCCTTTAATCACATGATTCTTCTCATGACACATGGAACTGATGTAGCATAATTTATGTACATTAATAGTTGTTAAATAGCTACTTTAAGACTTTCTTTATCAACCAGCTTTAGCAGAAATGCATCCTGGTCCACCACCTGCACAAATCTTTCTAAACAGGCCTAAAAACTCATGGTGGTCTGAACTGTATTTTTAGCAGGGATAAAAATAATATTGCCTCTACTGAATGTTTCTCAGATTTCTAGAGATTTCTTCGAAGAGCATTTGAATCAACCCTTCTATTTAAATGGAGAAACAGCCAACGAAAAAGCAGTCCACAATTTATGCAGCACTTCAATTTGCCACTTTTTTGCCAGATTTTTCCCAAAGCAATTTGGGAGAATAATGGTAAAGTCAGAGTAATAGTCATTTTTCTGGTGCCACAAAAGCGTCTTTGTAGTGATCTTCTGTAACTTATTGTAATTATTTGATCCTGGGCGTAATTTATGGCGCACTTTTTTTAGGGATTGTTTGGTAAAAAAATTCTCCACATAGACTCCTCTTGCAATTTATCCTCATTGAGATTTTTGGGGGAATAATACAATTGGCCAGATGTACTATAAAGAAAGTAAGGCCATACATCGACTTGGCTAAGAATTGTGTGCCCCTAAAAAAGCTTGTGAATTTTTTCCCAGCCTTTTAACATTGTACGTCTCTTTTCTTTTGTATTTTTACAAGCAAACGCTCCACTTTGCTTTTGAGCCTATTGCACACGTGTCAGATGTTTTTTATTGACCAGTAGGTGCAAGAGTAGTCAAGCATTTGCCAAACTCTTTCAACAGAACCGGCTGGTGTGCTTCTAAGCCCCCATTCTTCACAGTATGAGGCTAATACAGCAGTGGCCAAAAGTGAGAATGAAAAATTACTTCATCGTGATCCTTTTTCAAACTGTGACTGGAGTTTAACGAGGCAACAAAGCAGTGAGGGATCTTGGTAAATGGATCAACTGTCAGCAGTGGCAGATAAGAGCAGACGCACTGCTGTTCGGCCCCTGAACCCGGCCTGTGCTCTCTCTCTCTGGAGCCGGTGGAGCTGCTCAGTGAGATGTCAGTCATATGGACTGCCCTGGGTTCAGCACGGGTTGGAGAACATGATGGACTGTGGGCTTCTCCAGCCTTGAAATTTTTGTGGACCTTTTAGAACTTGATAGGGCCTTTGTTTAAGGTTTATTGGTTCCCTTAGAATACTGGAGGTGCATAGAGCACCGTATTTTTTCAACAATGTCAAGTAATCTCCTTAGCCTTCTGGAATCGCCACATAACTGTATTTTTATTTGAAGGCGAAGAGAATTTAGATTTGACAAGGTTATATATAAGAGTTGTGAAAAGTCATGAATTGTGCGCAGTGGTTTTTCCAGATTTTAGAAGGTGTGGGGAAAGCTTTGTTCATCTATAAATGGCAAAAAGTGCAAAAGTTCATGTTTTTTCTTTACAAAATCAAACACTCTGAAGCAGAGGCGGTTTTCTTGAAGTCAAAAACGTGGAACCAGAAAACCATAAAACAGTTTAATAAACTGATTGATAGACACCAGAGATACCAGAGGTATATAGTGTGGAAATAATTTTTTTGTATTTTGATTATTTTTGTGACAACTTTTCATGCTCATATATCTATCATCTAAAAGAATATTATGTCCCATCACTAAAGCAGTGCATCATTCCTACATTGAGGTTTCCTGTGTCTGAAATACAATCCATACTTTTCTAGCACAACATTTGCTGTTATATTCATGTCCTCGTCTCTTCTTCTATTTGGACTTTGCTGTGCTATGCTTGTAGCGCAGAAGTCTGAATGCTGAAACAGTCATTCCTGGCCACTATGGTATGTTTACAGGGGCAATCAGAGAGGACAGAGCATTTGGAGAAATTGGCAGTTGATGGGGGAGTGGTGTTGGCTATTTTTAGGTGTTGGATTCTTGTAATTATTCCTAGTCTGTACAGTGGGCCTGAGATTATTGTATCCCGCATAACTGTGCTTAGATAATAATTAAAACGTCTATTAAGCAAATAACCAAAATATATTAAATAACCATTATGTCACCATATCATTTACATCTCTTAGATTTCATTCCTAAAACATTTCATACTGTAGTATTTGAATATCTTAATCATTCATTACTGTTATTCAGCCATTTCATACCATCACCATTCCTATGGTGCTGCCACAGTTCATTCCCAAAGGTCTTTCCAACACTGGAAATTTGTGGAGAGAAAATGCTGCCAAGAATTATGAATGTATTTGGGTCATCATAGTTTAATATTGATTCAGTACTATGAAAAGAGGTGGGGCTGGTGGCTCGGGTGCCTGTGTGTCAGCTTGCAACGGAAGATCTCCATTTCCTCTTGCGTAAGGATAGTGACAGGTGGCTGGGATATGTGGCCACTTATTTTCTATATATTGCAATGCTTGGTATATTTAACTGGCATCACGCTGCTTAAAAGCATTAAATGTTGCATGTGTTTATAGAGCATTATTGTTTGTTGTGTGTAAGGCACATGCATATCCACTGATATGACACATAAACTGCATGCTGTCTCACACAAACACACACGCATACACAGTTGTACAACTCCACAGTTGAGTCCTCTGGGCATCATCACATGGGCTGTTTTTGACACCCTGCTCAATGTGCCATTGCATGAATGTTGTCTGTAGAACAGGAAGTCACAGTGACTCTAGAACGCATCGGGAATCAGAACACATGCTTCGGCGTGCCTATGTGCTTGGTTTCAGCTTTCACTCTGGGGCTTTGAGGACCCCGGCATCTAGTGTGAAGTCTGCCCAATTATGCCCTCGTCACAATTGCTTTAGCTGGCTAAACACATGTTTTCTGTGTGGTGTGACGTGATTCTGCGTGATGTATTTTTAGTCTGATTTTTGCCTTAAATTGCAGCAACTGCAGGGAGTATGTTTCAGTGTATAGACTGTCATGAAGTTGATATATAACTGCCCTTGTTGCTTAGTATGGAGGTATTGTAATACAATTCTGGCATACTTCTACCAGTATAAATCATGGCAGGCTAAGACCTTGCTGTTGTGTGAAGCTGTTGCTGCGAAAATGTGACTGTGGGACTAATTGTAGGTTGTTTCCCAATCAGGACCACCTGGTTTGAGGGGAAAGAAGGGTCGAGATGGGGCTCCAGGTAGGTCTCAGTACGCATATGCCTGTGCCTGCACAGACTGCTGCTGTGTGTAAACTGCTGTGCACAAATAAGGCTGTTAATAGCAAGCAAGCATGAAGACAAACTGTCCTCCTTAGAGAACTTTATGCAGCTGGAGATGCTAGCCTTTTATGGGATGCAGTGAAAGACAATGAAAAGTTCTAGCACCATATTAAAACAAAGTCAAAGCAATCTTAGCTAAAGTAGCTGCGCTGTGCCTAGATTATATCTCCGCATACTGGGCATTTTCTCAACCAATTTCTTAACATCTATGATGCTAAACTGACTGTAATGTGGTGAGGAAACTTATATGTAGGCCCAGTCTGTATTTGTCTACAAAACTAATTTCCATCAACTAACTTTTATACAAACAGTTTTTCAGTTCTGAAGTAAATTGAGTCAATTGTTTCCAAATGTTTGTTTGGATGTGTAATTCTACATAAAGAATAATAGCATCACATGATATATTGGCCTATAGGTAAAACGATAGCTTTTTTGAACTTATGAAGTAACAATGATTGATTTGGAATGTTCAGATAACTATTCTTATGTGACCACACATATTTTGTGTGTGTTGTTGACTTGTTTTTTTTTTTTGTACATTTTCCTGCTTTTAGGTCTAAGGTAGGCCTTGCTGTCTCACCAGTAGCTTTGATAAATGCTGGCTCTTATTTCTAACAAAATACAGGCTACTCAAAACAGGAAAGAAAAGAATAATGATGCACCCATAGGAAAGGTTTGTCATTGCTGTGACTGCACCATTACTTAAGACTGCCTAAGTTAATGCGCTAGTTTGACTCAATGCTAGCTTTTAGAAGTGATCTGCAGACTCATTCCAAATGTTGATCTTCTATTTGTCGAAGAACTGTAGATCAACATGATCCCTTTAGACATTTCTACTACAGTTCAGTGAACATTACTTTCTTGTTTTGGTTGCTTATTCAGTGGTTAATAACTGGTAGGTTGTGACCCAAAAATGGGTCATGGGTCAGTTCTGATGGGGTTGTGAGAGTATGGGGGAAACAATGCTTCATGCTAATAATAAAATGATTATTTCTTCCATCTTTTAAGTCATAGGTTTATAATGTTACGCCTGGTATGAAAGAGAGAAAACTCTGCAATATCTGGGAACAACTCTTAAGGTACTGATAGTTGAATAGTTCTGTAACAAATTGCTTTGATGGATTAGTTTGTTCATGCACAGTTGTCCAGAGAAGAGCAGACAAGATAAGCCCTACGGGAGAAGCTTAGGGTGATTTTATGTGGCATAAAAGGAAACGATTTGTCATCAGTGATTTTCCTCTCAGGTTTCCTAGTTTCATTCTGCTCTTCCATGATAGAGCTTGAGGTATTGAGTTATGATCTCAGTTCTGCTGTGATTGATTCAGTTTTGGGTAAAGGATTTAAATAAGGTCATAAATCCAGCTAAACTAATCTGTGTGTTCCTATTTGCAATGCATGCTTTCCATAACACTTAACATATGGCTTTCAACTCTAAAATTTGAAGAAACCTACCTAACCTACCAAATTTAAAGAAAGTTACATTGTTGTTTTTTAAATGGTTTGATGTCACTTGGTGTAACCCATGGTGTAACATAAGAGGACTAAACCCATTACTCAGATGCAACTAACCTTATGACTAAGCCCACATGGAATCTGGGCCTGCAATTTGAATGTCTCTCATTCACAAAGTTCTACACATTTCCCACCCCTTGCAGGTTCATTTATTAAATGTTTTAACTAAAAATATTGTAGCGAGAACTTATGTAATACATTTTACAATGTTTTAATCCAAGCCACAAAATTCTGTGGGAAAAAGGTTTGCAGATTACATTTGGGGTGTTAGCAATATCAGTTTCCAACGCATTTTACGCTACTATCATCAGTGTGGAATGATTAAGGTGGCTTGGACATGTACAGAGAAGGGATAGTAAATATATTGGTAGGAGGATGTTAGAAATGAAGCTACCAGGCAGAAGACAAAGAGGAAGACCAAAGAGGAGGTATATGGATGTGATAAACGAGGACATAAAGTTAGTGGGTGTGAGTGAAGAGGATGTAGATAATAGGGTAAGGTGGAGACAGATGATTCGCTGTGACGACCCCTAAAAGTGAACAGCGAAAGGAGAAGAAAAAAGAAGATCATCAGTGTTGAATCAGTGTGATTTAGGATTAGTTATGAGGAAAGCAGACAGTTTGTGTGTTTGACTGGTGGAAGTGTCGGGTGGGGTTCCTCTGAATTATCTCTTCAGGCAGTCCTCCAGTGTTGTGGCTAATTCTCCCACTCAGTTCTCAGTCATCCCGTTTGGTGGGCTGTCTGTTCATCCCTGTGCCAGAGCACACTTTCCCACTGGGAGCTTTTAAGTCTAATGATCTGAAAAATGTAAGCACTTTTGTTACACTTTATTTATGGGCTGAACCCAATGCACACTTCATAAAACAAGAGGATCAAACAATAAATTCATCACTTGTTATACTCATCTATGTAGTCCAGCTTCATCTGGACACTTTCAGTATCATTCAGAGTCATTCAGACTTTGGAATTTCAGACCTCACTTATTTTCCCTATTTTCCCCGGATGTCATGATTGAGTGTTTGATGTAATGTACACAGGGTCCAAACATTGTCCAAACAAGTTGGTGTTTTTTGCTATGACTAATCTCTCTTTCTCTCTTGTTTTTCTTGCAGGACCTCCCGTAAGTACACATGATGCCTCTGTTGACCGGATTGTGGTAATGTGGCCTAAACTCTGTGGCTTTCTGTGTTTCCTTGTGTGTTTTGTGAGTGTGAATTAGTCATGAGTCCCCTTATTTTCACAGTGGTGTGAATGCTGATTACATGATTCAGTTCACATGAGTGAAACTGTTACACTTCCACAACACTTTTAACCATCCACACTAAGAGTAAGAGCTTGTGTTTTGTGTTAAAGGTGATGTGTGTAATTTGTTTAATGTTAAAATAATTATATATTATCTTATTATCTTAATATGCAGAAGCTGCTTTTTGCCAGAAGCTGCTTTTTTCCTCTGAAAAGTGTACACACTGCGGCTCTGTGGCGCTATCAGAACGTTGCTTGTTTGTTTAAACATTTCAGCCACCCAACACAGCAACATTGGCTCATCCAGTGGCAAGTTTAGAGTGTTATCTGTGTTCAACCAATATACAGTTTTAATAAGACTATAGTGGCCCAGAAATTACACACTACACCTTTATGCAGCATGGCATTATTCTGAACTTAACAATATTGTTTTACCTAAGTTGTGTTTGAACTAACCTGAAGGGTTAGTTCAACCTGTACAGTAAGATTTTGCACAAGCACTTATATATTCCAGAATAAAGACAGCACTAGTATACACTGCCTGTTCAGCTTGATATATCTTTTAAGGGGTGATGTTGATGAATGAGACTATAGAGATAAACAAGGGTGAGGGAAATGCAGAGCACAGAAGACCAGTTAGGCAAGCAGTATAAAATTAGGTGCGGTTGGACAGCTGCGTCCCTGCAGTAAGAGGCAGAAGGTCGAGTGATAAATGAAATAACAGCACCCGTAGACAAACACAGCCCATAGGAAAGGGAAATCACACTGGTCTTCTTCTAGACTTTCATGATCAAATGCAAACTTGTGCTGAAGTCTTGACTCACTCTGATATTTCTCCTGAGAAAACAACCCCAGTAATCTTACACGTGTCTCCTTTGGAAGACAGCTCAACAATTTCTCAAACAGTGCTGTGAAACTGAAAATGTACAATCCAAGTAATATTTAAACAAACCTAAACCTAACTGCATTAAAACTAAACAAAACTTAGAAATTAAGACTCCTGAGCTATGAAAGAGCAATCTCTGAGAAATAGCATTTTATAGCCAGATTCACAAAAATGTTCTTAATAAAGAGGCTAAGAAAGTTCTTAAGATAAATTATGAGGCTTAAGAATGTTCTTAAGTGCAGTTCTGTACTGTAATGACAGACACACTTTCGACAGAGTTTGACAGAGTTAAGGGAGCTGTCAAACAATGAAATTAGTTAGTAAAGTGACTTAATCTATTATTCTTTCTACTGTTGTCAAGTAAGAATGTTTATAGATTGTTAGTGAATCATTTTAATCTTGTCAGTCTTCTTAACATAGGCTTGATGATGTATTGCTTATCAGCGTGACTTTAACAGCAGTGTTTGTTTTTGGTAGGGGAATGAGGGAGTCTGGCTGCCTGATCAATGTTCTTAGCATTTATTTGAGAAAAGAGCCATTATAGTGGCCAGTGCTTCCATTTAATTGCATGGTATAGATTATTCCAGCAAGCATGCCAAGATAACACTCCAAGGAATGTGATTGCAACTGTACAACTTCAAATTGGCCCTTTCCTGTTCGCTGAAAACAAATTTGAAAACTTTGAAAAGTAAATACATAATAGTCTGTGATTCTTCACAGGTCACCTCACCAGAGGTGAGGCACAGCTAGTCCAGCCCAGCCCTTACCAATTAGTACTGACAGGAATCATTTTAAACTTGCCTCACTTAGTGTGTGTTGATAAAGTATTGCTGGAAGTGTGCATGAACCTACATTGGTAATTGAAATCTCACCCCAAAGTAAAATAAAATAAAAATGACATTTGCAAAGCTTTAAATTACTTTACATAGTTTCCAGCATTTTTTTACAATATTTTCCAACAGTATTTACAATTATAAATCACACTAAATCTAGTTTAATTTGCATATTTTTTAAATATGCAAAAATGTTAAAAATGTTAATTTCTTAGAATCTGAGATAAATAGATGCAGTTAATCATTTAAAAGAGCAGCATAATTGTATCTTTTTCTCTCCCTGGAGACTTTTTGGCTGAACTGTTTAGTATTTGTACTGCATGTGATCTGTGAGTGCCCTCTGTGCTCTGAATATCTCTTATCCATGCAGTACTGCCCTGTAGGGCAGCAGTCACCCCCATTACCCGCTAGGGAGCCCCTTCATTTACCCAGCAGCGCTGTGGACTAAATGAGAGCCACATGTACCCTGCTACCGTGAATCTCAAATGAAGTGTTCTTCCGGTGGGTGACCTCTGACCTCGCCAGACGCTCCTTCGGGCAGCGTGAGAAGCCCGGCAGGTCTCATTGGCCTGTTCTCACTCAGCATCTGTGTCTGGACCCTAGACCTGCTATGCATACTTCAACACATTCATACACACGTGTGGATGAACTCACTCAAGTGCACTCATGCAGCCCCAGAATACACAAACAAATGCTCATAAAACCAGGTAGAAGAGATTAGATCAGTCAGAGTCACTTCAGATCTCTCAGCAACGTGACATGCAGCGCAGGTCTGCGCATTGCCATCCATAAACACTCAGCACAGCTGCGACAAAATTCACACTACAGCGCTTCCACACATGTGACTTAGAATCTAGAGGGTTAGAAGTCTAATGTTAACTGTTTCCCACACACTTCATCTGTGCATTTGTACATAAGCAGCCCTCTACATTCAGCAGTGCTTTTTACCCTTTAGGTGTTAGGCAGTCTGTTAAGATTAAAAAATTGTGCTTTACTTTATGAACAACGATAAATGGAGTACAGATGTCAACAGAATTATGCAGGCCTTACAAATAATGGGTGAGATTTAATTACCAGGAAATTACAAAAAATACTGCTAACTCCTGTTGTTCTCAGGGACGTACACACATTGCCTAATGAATTGTCCTCTGAGAGCATTCCCTCTTTAACCAGCTGCCACCTACTAGCAAGTGACACACCTTGGTTTTGTCCAG
>JAZGTJ010002894.1:0-39033 GCA_036877575.1 Botia almorhae | reverse complement strand
ACGACCACACATCCCATATACGGCAGCAGCAAATACCTGCGACGGTACCGATCCTGCCCGAGAGACACTGCTCGCATTGAATGCGATGACTGTAGCAGCTTCTTACGGAAAAACACTTGCCGCTAAGAAACAGATCAAATATCAGATTTTGTGATTCCAGTTTAAAAAGAGCAACCAACAGATTCTACTTTAAACTGGCAAGTTTAGACACCTTGAAATCTTACCTTGGTCAATTTATCAATCTGACGTTCAAGTTCTGCGACGCTGCAATTATTGGGGCTTTCAATCTGTGAGCAAAAACAACGTTTTTGACATGTTAACATCAAAGAATCAATCGACTCTTCTGGGAGTATTGAATAGTTTCAGTGGTACATTAGAAAGTCATGTGAAGTTCTGCACAGGGTTCTGTACCTCGCTTTGTTTTGGTTCCTCTTTGGGTTTGCGTCGACGACCTCTCACCAACACACAGCTCTCTTCGATGCTCTCCTCGTCAGCCACACCCACACGTGCACTGCGGCGGCGCTCTTCGAAGCACAGCTCCTCCTCTGGGCGGCCCGTCTTTCGCATCAGTGCAGCCTTTAATCTGCATAAAGACAGATGAATTAATATGTGAAGTGAGTGAAGCCAAATACTGGAGACTTTTGGAGTATCTGTTTAATACTAGCAGGAGACAGCCTTACTTTCGTAGTTTCCCTTCAATAATCCACTTGTTTTTTCTGTACGTTGCCATATTCTCTAACATGTTGTCAATTTCCCTGCACAAGTAGTCAGGATGGAAAATCACTTATTTTCATAGGCAGAACTGTCAACAACATCAAAATTAATTTCCTATGGACCGTATTATTATCATTCCTGCTGACCTGGTGATTGCATTGCTGGCATTGAGTTCCTCCACCAGGAACACCAGTATGGAGGCTTTGACATCAGCTTTGAGGGTCTGGAAGCTCTTTGTTCGCAGACTGTTACACACCTCCAACTCAAAACCATGGGCTTCAAGAAAGATTCGCAGAACCTCAGACACAGTGCTGTGACTCAGCTCCAAATCCACCAGCTTCTCTCCAAGGATCTTCACAGACTAAGAAAGAGAAACAAAACAAGGGAATCCACATTAAAAATATTTCTGCATGGAATTTCATGTTGGACTTAATCCTATTTTAATACAGGTGTTATCTTGAAGCAATTGTACCTTATTCTAAGTTTTTAGATGCAAAGGTAATAATAGGGCTGCAAGATTTTAAAGAAACGCAATATGCAATACAATAATGCTTTACGTTTGTAAAATAAATGTACATTTTATTAAAATATTTAAAACCTGACATTTTTATAACCAACATACAAGTTTCACATTCTTTATGGGAAAAGAAAACGCCACTATAACTTGTTATAGTGAACTGCCATGTTTTACATAAAAACAAATCGGCTGTTGCTGCGGGTGTATTGAGCTGACTCATTCTCCAATTAGTTTGCTATGAGAGTGTCATGGCTTGTTGATCATGTTGCATTCGTCAGAGCATGCGCATGCACTCTCACACACATCTCAGCTAACATTCATATGCTAAACTCTCTGCATCGCCCTAAAACTGACTATACAATACTAACTTTTTGAACTACCAACCATTGCTATTTCCATATTGCCATATGCACATTTGTAATATTTAACACCTTTATAATAATAATATAATATATAATACCTTGTATTATATAACACTTTATTGTCAGGGTATTAAGTTTAGTTTTCTAATTGTAATAGTTAAACTCAAGTGAAAGCCACACCTGGTAATAGGAGGGCAGTCCAGGATCATGCAATGCTGTCTCCACCAGTTTGATGAGTAGATCCAGGAGTTCTCCCTGGCTTTTACCCAGGCCAAGGAGACCCTCCTGCAGGGTGCTCAGACTGGGAATATCCTTGGGCACCTCAAATCCCAAGTACTTTCCATAACCGTGCAGAAATTCAACCACCCTTAAACAGTTGGAAAAGGCCAAACCCGAAAGCACCAATCCTGGTATCCGTGACAATGCTGGAAGAGGCTACAAAGGAAAACAAATAAAATTGGAAATAGTGCATCAAGTACTTATGTAATCAGTGATGTAATGCATTTATTTTAAAGGTTAATATGATCTCATATCGTGCATACAATAGCACACTAACTATCCAATACTTAGTGATGTGATTGTAAATAATCGTACACTAAAATATACAGCCTTGGATGCAAATGTAACATTATTCCAAGGACATGTATGAACCCATTACTGAAATGGCAGCATAGTACTCACTGATCACCTGCCATTTCAATAACAGGTTTACATGTGACTTTGAAAAAAGTAATTACAACATTAATGGATTTAAGAGTTTCATAGCAATGCATTTAAATATCCATCTTGACAATTGTTGCTGCGTATGAAGTCAGCTGCCAAAGAGTTTGAGGCAATAATAAAGCTTTGAAGGAGATAAGTGTGCACATTATATCCTGCTCTCTAGATTAAAATGTTTTAACAGCCATTAGGTTGCGGTATGCGTGACTGGGGAAAAGGTAATCTTTGCTATTTTGTTCATAAGCTCCTAACCTCAGCATACTCACCGTGTGGTCAGGTAGACACATGTCCTCTGCAGGCTTCTTCATCTCCTCTAAGATCATCTGCTGTCTCTTTCTCTCCTCCATGCGTCTCTGAGCTTGCGCCTTTCTTTCTGCCTGCCTTTTAGCTGCGAGGGCAGCCTGCGCTTCGGCCTCTGCTTGTGCCTGAGCCTTGGCTAGAGCCTTAGCTTTACTGCGGGCCCTCGCCACGGTCTTTATGGGACTGGCCTTCTCCAGGTCCTCCTCTTCTGCTGCAGGTACTGAGACCTTTCTCTTGCGACCAGGCTTCTTGGGTGACTCTTGAGGGCTGTCTTTATCTGAGGACTGAGACCGAGACTGCTCTTCATCAATCTGTTCTTTGGCTTTCTCCAGCTGCTCACATGCATGAAAATAATCAGAGCTCAGACAACAGATTTCAGGCAAGAACACTACATGATAGCAGTCAAATTAATATTTATATGTATATACACTGCAGCTGTCATTTACTAACATTTAATTTTTGTATTAACTATTCCTTTAGGATTTGATTAATTACCATGACCATTTCAATCCTGAAAATACATATTTGGTTCTCCCATGGTCACAGAATGTCTGTTACGTGTCAGTGTTGAGTTCATGTTTTGGAAAAGGGCTTGTTCCACTTACTCTGGCTTTTCTTCTCTCCTGTCTGATCTTCTTGTTCTTTGCATCCTCCTTTCTTTTCAGTCTTGCCTGCATGAGAAAAACAGAAGCTCAGCATAATGAAATTAGGGTTTTAAGGTTAAAAACAAGCAGTCCCAATAAAGAGGACTGTTGTTAAGCAACTAAAACAATATCAAGCTTGTGTACCTTTCTTTTCATCTTCTTCTTGATCTTAACCAGTTTCTCTTTCTCTTCCTCTGTGAGCTCCTCTGTAAATGGAGATTACATTTAAATCTGTTGACACCAACTACCAAGACACCAAACACATGAGATGGTCATACACAAGAAAAACAATGGTGATCGAACCAGCCACCTATCAGTTACTAGGCCTGAGTTTTAACCACTATGCCATACCACCACTCCTCCATTACATCTTACATACAGATATTCACACTCACCCTTTGCTTCTAGCCTCTTCAGCAGCCTGGCATCCACTTTACTGAGTAGATCCTCCATCTTGGGCTTGGGAGGTCTACCTGGACGTCTTCCTTGGCCTCCCCTGGCTCTGCGAGCGCAGGAACGAGGCTCTTTGTCTGGGTTTGGAGGACGACCACGCCTGCCTGTTATTGCCATGATCATGGAGGGCACTTCCTCATTGGCAAGGGGGAACCATTTCATACCCTGCAAACAATTAACTCAAACTGAATAATGTGACATGTTTTAGGCTTTTGCATAAAAAGTAGACCGTAAAAACCCCTCAGTACCCCACTTCTGCAGCACCTGTAGAACTTTGAATACACACCTCAGGTGTTTCCCGCTCCTCATAAAAATCTCCCACTGGCATGCGTGGACTGAAGCTGAAGTGCTCTCTCGAAACTCCCTGGAGACTATCCTGATGCTTCATTAGATACTAAAGAATGTGTTCCAAAATACAGACAAAACTATGAAAATACAGCCCAACTAAACAAAAAAGGAGATTAACCTTTTAAGCTTTTATGGTTAAATGTCACATTAGAAAAGAAAGACAAGTCCAATCATCTGAAAATGTGTGCAAATAACAAATCGTACCTTGATGACCTCAGGGAACTGCTTCATCCTCCGACCACAGGGGCTATAATACCATGTCTCCCCTTTCAAGCGGTCCTCAACCCTTCGGACTCTAATTTCTCGCCGCCAGCTAGTAAGTGTAAAAAGAGAATCAAGTCAAAACAAGAAGAGTATAACTTTTACAAGGACACCATGTCAATTTTAAAACACCAACAGTTTTGTTAGCTTGCTACCAAGCCAACGGAGTTGGACCTGAAGGGACTTTGGTCAAAGGATTGCTCACCCATGCTGCAGAGGAAACTGAACTTGTTCCTCACTTGCAATCCTTCGCTTCGGGGTGTCACCTGAGACAAGAAAAAACACGATTTAATGCATTTTATTCCTACATG
Organism: Botia almorhae; assembly: GCA_036877575.1. Classification (NCBI taxonomy): domain Eukaryota; kingdom Metazoa; phylum Chordata; class Actinopteri; order Cypriniformes; family Botiidae; genus Botia; species Botia almorhae. The sequence goes on along the minus strand of JAZGTJ010002894.1, from coordinate 34,403 downwards.
TAGAAGGGACACTTACAAGAGGTTAAAATGAAACTGCAACTTCTAACTAGATACCTGCTGTGGAGCTGTTTTCATCATCATCTTCATTTTTTGCCTCTGCAGCTTCATTTTTGCCTGGTTTGAAAGGTTTTGTCTCTTTCTCTCCTTCTTTTACCTTACGTTTCCTAATCTTCTTGGGTTTAACAATGGGGCTCTCATTATTGGTCATGCTTGGATCAAGAACAAAGTTCAAATCATTTGGAAGGTGAGGCAGAGCATTTAAAGAGACTGAGGTATCAACAGGAACAGTCTCCAGTTCCTTAGTCCCATTAGAGAGCTTTCTCTTCTTTGTGGCAGTTGGTGGCTTCTCCTCATTTTTCTTTCTCCTCCTAACTTTCTGTTCTTTTGGAGCATCAGGTATCAACTTCCTCTTTTTGGTCACAGAATCAGGAGAGTCTATTAAAGAAAAAGAGTTCATTAAGACAGCTATAATACTTTAGTATTATAAAAGTATAAACCATTAATTATTCAAGCACTATAAAGAAAAAGGTGAACAATGCTTTTACTGTCAGCAGTAGCAGCAGAGGTCTTTGGAGTTCTAGGCTTTCGTGGCTTTTTTGTTGGAATGGTTTCAGATGGTGCTATGTGTGTGGTCGCCTCTTCAACAGAACCGCTGACAACCGCTTGAAGTGCCTTCACTGTCATTGCAGAAAGTGCTGATCTCCTCTCACCTCCAGATATGTCTGGAGTGTCAGGTCCATTTAGTTTGCCAAGAATCTCATCACCTATGGGGAAGAAAATACTGTGCATTTACAATGGGGCCACTAAACTGTGCTGTAAAGAATTCCCATCTCCAAACCCTAAGCATAATTCTGATTGGTTCAAAAACTCGATGTATCTTTAACATTGCAAATGCTTCTAACCACAGAAGCTTGATTTAAAAGCACTGTTTTCCACATTGCGACAGTGGATACCACCAAAAATCCTTTGGGTTTTTGCTTTCAAGTCAATTAACTGTTACTACCACAGTAAAGCAAATATGCTTAAGTACGTCACATTTACAATGAACTGACCAACAATTTGCCTCTCCATTCTTGTTTGTTGCACTTACTTGGCTGAGTGCACCTGACTAATGATTAATTATAAAAACCTTTTTACAAAGAGTGGAGAATAATGAAATGGATAATAAAGTTCAATTATGCATTGAGAATCTCACCTCTGATACTCTGAGTAGAGGCATTTAGAGATGCAGAGAGCAGGGAGGAGTTATTTTGTGAGGTTTCATTGAAATCCAGCAGAGACCTGGTATTTCTGAGGGAGATCTCCCCTGTGGAATTAGTAGAGGTCATGAAGCTGTTCAAATTTTCTTCCGAGCAGAAAGAGTCTTCATCCCGCTTGTCCCTGGAGTCATCAGTCAGGGATCCTTCTGTAAACTTTGATAGGTCTTCAGTCTGGGAAAGGCTATAAGAATCATCAAAGGTGTCCATCATAGAACTTTCATCTTCAGCTCTTGAGCTGTCCAGGTAGCTTGATTCAGCCAAGGATCGGTAGTCTATTGACGTGTCAGTGCCAAAAGTATCCCTAAAAGTGTCATCTTCTCCTTTCCTTGGTGTGACCTGGTCCTTGAAGTTATTTGAGTCATTTTTAGGAACTGGAATAGTGTCTCTTTGAGGTTCCTTTGGAACAACAAAAGCCGGTTCAACGTTTATAAAATGAGCATGCACCTTTTGCAATTCAGATAGAGCCTCACTGTTGGGCTCCTTTTTGGATGTGGCGCTTATGTCCCCAGCTTTACCCTGGGAACCAAAGACCTCATTCTTACTGGCAGTTTCCCGAGGAGACTGTGATCCTCCAGAGGTGCGTTTTTCTACTTCATGAGAGCCTACCTGTGCTGTACTGTGAGAAGATTCATTGTCTTTATTTGCTGTAGTTTCCAAGTGTTGAGCTGTAGAGCCAGTGAGGAAAACAGGCACCTTTGGAGCAGAAGAAACACTGGGATGTGCTGTAGATGCCTGAGGACAGAAACTAACGGCTGGAGGTTCAGCCACAGCCAAAGCAGATGAAGGAAGAACAGAGTGTGCAGGTAGAGAGACATTATTGGCAACGGATGTTGGAGTTGAGGAAGCAGCAGGATGTTTAGGACTCTGGCCTGTTAGAGGTGATGCTTCTTGAGGTCCTTTAAGAGGTGCCAGTGCAGGAGGAGTGGTGACAACAGATGGAGATGCGGCTAAAGATGGTAGTGTTGGAGAGACCTGTGGACTTTTTGAACCCTGTCCCTCTTCCAGAGGAACTGTTTGAGGAGGCACAGACACTGGTAGAGGGTGCACCAAGGTCTTAGAGGAAAATGTCACAGACTGGCTGTGAGAAACAGCAGGTGGAGCTCTTGAGGTCTTAGGAGAAGACACTGAAAAAGTTGTATGAAGTGCTGCAGGAGTATTACCAGCTAATGAAGGTGCAGAGAACTCAACAGGTCTTTGACCTTGGACCATCTGAGGTTGTGATGAGAGAGGAGAGGGTGGTGACGCAGGCATATTTTCTCCAGCACCTGTCTGAGGTGTGACAGGAGAAGCACAAACTTCAGGGACTTCTGAATTTAAAGGAGAATGTGAATGCTGCCCAAAAGCAGGCCCAGGGACGGTTTGATGAGGCAGGGTTGAAGTTTTCCTAAGCGGACTAGCCATTGGTGGATGAGGTCCAGAAACCCGGGGAGGACTAAGTTCCTGCAAGGCAGCTCCTATTTCCTGACGTTGTTTTGCAGGTTGCTCCAGATCTATGGCTAACTGCTTCACTACCTGGCTGTAGTCGGCAGAAGAAACAGAGCCAGGAGGCTTGGTGGGAAAACTCTCAGTATTTGGCAATCGTTGGGATACAGCGGTTCTCTCAACGCCATTGTAGCTTTTGTCAGTTTCTTTTAAGGACTCATTTACATGCCCTAGAAATCACAAACAAAACATATTACAGCTATTAGTTAAACACCAAAAAAATTACAGAACCGTAAAACACACAATACCTTCAAACACATATTAAAAATAATGTTTTTGGCCCCTCTGACTCAAAACTGTTTGTACTCTGAACAATAATAAGAACTAAATCTGTACAAACCCAAACCAAAACATTTGTATGTGGTTTGAAATGCATTTACCAAACAAACAAATTATTCACTATATGCATTTGCATATCAGTATATAATAAGTATCATATCGTTTCATGCAATCTTAAAGTTTATGACAGTATGGGCATAAGTTTTCAGTCCTCTCTTTCCACGCTGACAGGTACACTTATTTACATGTATGCATTTAGAACACTTACAGTGCAGTCAAGATACACATTTTACTGGTAATATGCCTTTTCTAGGATTAAACCCACAACCTTGCCGTTCCAAGTGCTGTTTTATCTGCCAAGCTACAGGAACGAGGTTGTGAAATTAATCAAGCTTTGATCAACACTTTGGTCAATATTATGCCATAAAATGTACATACACATGATTCTAACAACACTGGCCAAATGAACAATCAGATTTCATTACTCGAACTTAAAATGAAATGATCAGAACTGAAAACAAACTGGAATTAGGTGCGGTGTGAACAAAGAAATAGAAAAACGCATATGTTCATGCTGATTTACATTTTCTAATGACTCATTATGGGCGGAACAGACAACTAAAGCAAGACATCACCTGTTAAATGTTTATTCATCAGTTTGAATCACTTCGTAGTCTGACACATTAATTACCTTTGGTGAAAACAAGTATGACTAAACAACAGCATGACCAATGTTACTCATTTTTTTATTTATTTAATTTTTATTTTGTGCCAAATATCTCTTCTGTTTCAAAACGCTGCAGATCCATATAGGAAAAACCCTTACAAATTTCAATTACATAAGTCACTGCAGACTATTAAAAGAAAACAATTTTTGAGAAAATACATTTTTAGAGATTTTTAGAATTTAGAATTTGTCACACATATTAATGATATACTGAATCTGCAACATATCAACATACCCTGAAACCTGCTCAAGATGCTTACCTTGTACCTCTCTGCTCTTAGGCGAACTGCTCTCAGCCATCGCAGAGGGAGACCTCATTGGGACCTGTGTGTGGAGGGGACTACTGCTGCCTCCACTGCCCATGTGATGATGCTGGGAGTGGGGGCTTCCTCGTGGAGGTGTAAAACTCTGTGAGGTGGGTGGTATCATAGGGCTCTGGGGTTGAGATGGAGTCTGTGCCTGCGGATGGGACTGCTGTGATGGATGCTGGTAATATGGCATTCCATTAGGCATCATACCATAATGTTGCTGCTGGTGTTGCGGTGGGTGATGTGAATGGTGTTGGAGTTGATGATGTGTTGCTGCAGACTGGTGCTGCATAGCTGGGGGCGATGGAATGCCGGGATGCCCCTGGTTTGAATATGCACCATACATGCTGTGAGAATTATATCCAATGGGCACTGAAGATTCCCCCTGCTGCTGCCCTGGATTACCCCTTGCCCAGTACCCACCAGGGGGGTTCCGGGAAGGTCCCATGCTGCCGTTGACTTGGTACGGTCCATGGCCCTGGAAGTGGTGTTGAGGCTGCTGTGGTTGTATTACTCCCTGGGAGCCCGGTTTCTGGTGCATTCCGTGAGAAGGAACAGGACCCATAGATTGGTTGTACTGAGTCTGGCCCCACAGATAATCATATCCCATGCCGCCCGGGTGGTGATGGTTGCTAATATTAGGATACGAAGATGAGGGAGGGTGGGCGCCAGACTGGCCGGTCCCACCTGCAGTAGTAATGCCATTCACATTCATATCGCCATTCAGGTCTGTGTGATAAACAGGGAAAGAGAGCTGTATTACTATGTTTCTGTCGCTACATCTATAGATGTCATACATACATACATATATATGTATGTATATACATAATGCGTGTAAAAATCCCAGATCGTTGAGAATGCAAGCAAAACATACATAATAGTACCACATGGTTCCACTTGCACAACCCACAACAAAGCAAATTTATATGGCATTTTAATGGTTTTCTCTATGCTTCTAAATGACACTTAACTAAACCCTGTATGTTTACCCATCTCTTGAATTAATTTATGCTTCATAGAAGATAAATGCTCACTTTTCCCTTGCTGGGGGAAGCTCATGGAGGACCCGTTAGTATAGAGAGAATCTCCTGAGGAATGCTTCAATCCTGAGTTAGCAGACACAGAGGGGTGAGGCCCGTAGTTAAAATGGTTATTGGTATTCATCTGTTGGAAAGAACAAGGAAACGTTACAAAATTAAAAGGTGATGCAATTTTTTCATTTAAGAGTAAGCCATTGAATACCCTGAAAATTAGTTTTTTTAATTAATTGAGCATTTAATCAAATTAATTAAGCATCAATTCATTTGAACATCTCCACCAGCTCAACTCAGCAACACATTAAATTAATGGCATGTTTTAGGGGACAATGTTCTGTATAAATGATCAATAGCAGATTTTAGGGAAGCAGATTTTAGAGTGCATTTGAAAACGTTACAATATAGTTTTTATACAACATATTTTTGTCTTCACTCCATAAGACAGTGAGAACGTGACAGGAAAAGCTGAGGTCCAAGAGGCAGGAATGTGATCTGGACATGACAGACTGGACTTGAATATATGGTTCCACTTGCACAACCCACAACAAAGCAAATTTATATTGCATTTAATAGTTTTCTCTATGCTTCTAAATGACACTTAACTAAACCCTGTATGTTTAAGAGATAACCTCATTTATAACCTCATATAAATAAGTGCATCAAAATCCCAACACATTCAAAACTGTGGGAGCAATCTGAAGTAGCAAGATCCATTGTACTCTAAATCTTTTAAATTAACCTAACTGGTTTTGCTTCCTTAACTTACAATCATCACACTTACAGTTTTTAAAAACACCCAGATTCTTATTTTCCTTCACTAAAAGTGAACAGACTTACAGATACAATGTTTAGATCAAGCTCTTAGTGTTTATAAGCCACCGTGCTGACGATAGTGGCTACGTTTTAAAACATACAAAGCTGCCTACATAGACAACATTTCAAAGAATTAAAAACGTTTTTCTATCGTATTTTTTCATCATTAGGAGCCCATCGAACTTGCGCAAATGATGCCCTAAAATGATGCTGTCCAGGTAGGTGGTTTATTGGGCTTTGGGATACAACCACTGAACACTGCTGTGACCGACATCACAAATATTGCTCTTCGCATCTCTCCATAAAATGTCGCAGATAAAGCCAACGAAATGCCCGAGCAATCGCGTTAAATAAACCATCACACCCGAAGATCTCTGATCACCAGCCTCATACTCAACCAAAACAAACGTTTAACATAGGGTAAAGTCAGTCAGGACTATTTAAATATATTAAAGTTAAATTAAATGAACTGATGCACATTTAAAAATAAGACTAAAATCCGCAAGAATTATTTTATGCGTGCCTATCATTAGCCAAGCAGCTACAAGTAAACACTATTCCTAGAGCCGTATTATTTCATTCAGAAATAACGATACATGTAACGTCGACATTTATCACTTAGAGATAACATATAGGGCTAAAAGTCATATTTAGGAGGATAATAGATGGAACGTGTGGATGAAGAATAGAGAGAGTGATGTGGGAATCTGTTAGCACAAGGCTAACCCGCTGCACATGACCATGCGCTGCTTCTGTATCTCCAACCTTTATACATCCACATTTTATTAAACTTCCCCAACACTAAAATAACACCACTCTTGAGTCAGACAGCTAATATCTGCTCTGTCTGGGTTTCTACATCCTCTTAAATATAATTTCAGCCTCTCTTCACCATATATTAACAATACGGAATTAAAGACGAAAAATAAGCGAATCGGCTTAGATGCGGCCAAACACATCGACACTAAAACGAAAACAAAAAGAGCCAGTTTGAAGTTAAGACGCTTTACAGTGTAATAAGAAATATAATGAAAACAGACATTAAAAAGACGACAGCTTGTTGGTGCTCATGGAAAATCTAGCGTTATACACACACTTTAAAAAAATTGATATGAAGTTTGATTAAAGCGGTTGGTTTAGATCAGCGGGGATGATGGCATGAAAAACTGAGGCCTGCGATTCCGCAACGCAACGATTTATGGTTTTAAAAATAATACTCGGCGATTAAAATGTATGTTCATTCAATATTTTGCTGTGTGAATGAATTAGGTGTCGTATGTAAGCAAACAGTTTATTCTTCGAGAAACATAATGTAAATGAAAATAGCAGGTCTTGCTTACATTGCCATAGATTTCTGCGTTATTTAAATAATTAAAGACGCTAAAACGTACCTTTCAAACGGGTTGATTTTATAAACATGAGAAGTTGAGGGCTTTTGCTCTACATAACATTAGGTTTAACATGTCTTTACAAGACACATTTACATTTCTTTATGTTTAGGGATGTTCATTTATGAAGGTCGTCTTATGCTGAATAATTCGCGTAATTTTTCCGATAAATGCTACAGTGTAGAGGAAAATGAAACAGCATCACCCACACAAACACACTCTCAAAAGTTTCCCCATATAAATAATAATAAAACTGTCCAACCTTGATATCTGCCGATCGCACAAAAGACAGCGCCTCTGACCCCCCGACAGAAGACCAATATGAATAAGGAGGGTGTATGCGATGTAAATAATAAACGGGTAAATAGCTAACCTTTTGGTTTTACAATTGCAAACATGGCTGGTAATGTTTGAGCGCAGCCATGATCACAGAGGAGAAAAAGAGAGAAAGCCGAAAAGAGGAAGTGAGTGACGGCTAAGCGGCCGCTCGCTTCCGGGTCTTAGCGCCGACTGCATCTAATCACAGTACGGTAAAGACACCGACTGAGTAGCAGACTACTTTTGGTAGAAGTACATTTACCTCAATTCATCCACAAAATACAATGTAGTTGTCATTACACAAGCTAAAAACTAAAAACGTTTCATTAAATACAACAGTATAATACAACAGTACAATAGACGATACAAAACAACTAAATACATACAACGTCTGATATGAAAAGAAAATCAGATAAAAAAAGCTTTTTAAAAAAAGTTTATATGTGTACATAGAGTGGTTGAGATCACTGGTATCTGATACAGCTAATTTGACAAACTATGTCAGTCCCCCATGTACAGTGTTTCTCAAAATACATATTGTTTCAAAGAAGCTTTACAAATCAAGGAGATTTGCAAGGAGAAAAAAATACTCAATAAAGATGAACTAAAAGAACTAAACTCTGGGAGGGGCCAGATTCAGCTGGTGGGCCAATGTCCCACCTGCATGCACATTAAAAATGCACATATGCCAAATATATGCTTTAGTTACCATTTACCAGCATTTACCAACTTACCAGTGTTGCAAACTATTTTAAATGAAAAGTAACTGAAGTCTGCTTGAGTAGTAGCTAAATGTCGCCAAATGACGTAACATGCTAGTTTACATATTCATGACCTCACTGTGTTATAGTTTTATTCTGTCTGATGTGGTTGTTTCAGAACAGTTGTTTCACTTTTTTCTTACTCTTCATTGGACGATAGCCAGTGAAATTGTAAAAAAAAAGCCTGATTTTATAAAGGTAATCAAATGCACTTGTTTGAATTGAGCAAAGAGTAAATATATATATATTTATATATACATATGTAATGTGTATATATTTCAGCAGCAACGGTGGAAAAAGACAAGTCTTCTGCTTCATGTTGCAGGAAGGTTACGTGGCTGGCTTTAGGGCCCAGCGCGACGCTTGATTCGAGTGTTTGCGCTGTTAGCATGCAGCTATAGGAAATGATGGTCAGTTTCGCATGGTATGACATTCGTTCCATATAGAAATATGTACCATTTATTTTACTTGGAAAAAATAAACGTGTAATGTGTGTATCCAAAAGTAGCCACATTACCATTTACATTTTACAGCAGAAAACCATAATAATGAATATATCTCTGTAGGCGGTTTGTTTTAAGTGAAACATGGGCATGGACATCTTATAGGTCTTATTGTACCTCCTTCATGACTTGTTTTGTAATAACGGGAGTTGTGGATTCCCAATAAGTATGCTTTTGGATTAAAATATGTATTTTTAAATATAAAAAACGAAATATAACCCAGCAATTTGACTTCGATGTTATCACCGTTATGCCTTGAGTCCCTATTTTTACAGTTTATTATGGGTATAAACCTTACTTTAATTGTTCTGTTGAGTTCTCAAATTCGGTACATTGTAGACAATTTTTGTAACTGGCCAGCATTTAAAAGTAGCCTTTATTTAAATGACCACTGTATTAATATATACAATTGGAAGTTTATGTTTTCTCAAACGTAAATTATTTAGCACCTGCTTGTTTAGCAGAGAAAATGAATGTGCAAGTATTAAGCAGTTTATTAGAAATATGTAAATCAAAAGGACTGTGAAACTGGATGATTACTTAAGTGAGCCAACAGATATTGACAAGGTAATTCTAGAGATGGGCCTTACCATCCCACATAGACCACAAAAAATGGTAATAACATTTCTTTACATTTTCAAAATCATTATTCACAAAATCATAAACTAAACTGATCATGAACTGAATCATAAACTAAACTTTACAAGACCATGCTCCCTTTACCTTGCCAGGGTTTATAAGACAAAATTGGTTTTACTTTTTTATTAGTGGTGCTTGCAAAGCAAAGCATCACTATTACGCTCTTGCATACTTATTAGTGGTTAATAACTTATTAATCACTATTATTACCCGACATACTACTACTACTTTTTCTGGACAAAATTTCTACATGTTACTCATCCAGCATGGTTTGTCGACCAGCTTATGGTGGAGGTGACTTTCATAAGCAATTAGGTGTACGATGCAAAAAAAATTCATAGACTAAACATTGGGCTGAATTTTGTGACAGTATCGCTCCCCATCAGAACGTCGTAGAGACTTGGGGGTGGGTTCATATTGCTCGGCTTAGTAAGCAGCAACACATGGAGACATTTTTACTTCATTGCCACACCCTAGCAACCAGTTACAGTACCCTAGCAACCACCCAATTGACTTCCATTGAAAATAAGTCCCATAGACTTAACATTGGGCAGATCTATGTGATGTTATAGCGCCGCATTAGACTCAGACTGGCAAGTAGTCTTTAATTACCATGGAAACTGTCCTGCCATGCCCTAGCAACCAACATGAATTAGCTAAATCTCAGCACCATAACATCATATGAGACATGGGAGTTGGCTCTTTTGATTCACACATGCATCCGTCTCTTGGTTTACCCTGTGAACTGTCAAGCTACAACCTAGCAACCCTTTCCTGTACCCTAGTAACCATGTAATAAAACGAATAAGCTTTAGGTGGGCTTTAGGTATTGCCCTGGCAACCTCCTAACATCATGAATAAGCCATATTTTAGTATATTTATCATGCTAGCATCATGTTAAAATTATGTGCAATCATGTTAAGACATGTTAACATCGTTTAAATGTTAACCACGGCAAAGCACCACTCACATTTTCTTCAGAAAACATACCAATCTAGTTTTAATTACTATGCCTTACAATAAACAAGACACTTTCCATCACATCTATTGCTTTTCATTTGAAAAATACAAATACAGTGCAGATATTCAGAACAGTTTAGGTATACTTAATGTTTGTAATACAAATGATTTAAAAAAAAAAAGCCAGGGCTGCTCATTAGGAGAGGGACAAAAGAAGCTCTGTACAACAATATGCATATTAATTCCCAACAGAAGGTTATGTTGATCTTCTGGAGTGCAGCCACTAAGTGGACAGAGGTGATGCGTATGAATCCATTGGTCTCACTGAATACAGCTTTACTCTCTTTAAGATCATGTATCATTTGTGTGACAGCTTCCTCTTTTTATTTGTATTTCATCCCTCCCCTCGTCTGTCTATCCACAGATGTGTCCATCACTTTATTCTAAATCTGGCATTTCTAAAGAAAAAAAAATACACAATAATGTTATATTATGTTGTATGAGTCAAAAATATATATACACTTACTGCCCCAAATCTTTTTAAGCCTATAAACTAATCAATGTGGCCCAAATATACATTCCTGAATCATGATACAAATGACACAAATATAGAGAAACTGTAGATAAACTTACTCTCATCGTCACTATCTGCTGATTCCTGAAAATGCAAAATGAAAACATTCGTCATTGCTATAAAACCCAACAAGACTTCTGTGTTTACAAAGGAGGAACATACGTAGTTCAAGTTGCATTTAAATGTATGAAATCTAGAAACTATAAATCTTACATCTTCTGCTCCGTCTAGGTCAGGTAAGTCATCCTCTCCTCCCATGTTGCCCATCATCTAAACACAAAGCAATTGGTCAAAAATGTCAGTACAACAAATTAACTCAGTTGTTGTTATTAAACACAAACATTGGTGGTTACTAAACACAGATAAACACAGGTTTTATTACACATTTGCTGTATGTTTCTTAAAGTGATGAGCATGTGGATTTTTTTTTTTTTTAAACTCACTTCTGAAAAGCGATCATAGTTGGACAAATCTTCATCAGAATCATCCTCCCAGTCTTTCCAGTTGTTGAAGTCAACACTAAGCCAGTTAAGCTGCATATATAATTCACATTAGACAAACCGGACACCCCTACTATTAAGCAGCAGAAAAGTCATATTAAAATCTGCCAGTAACCAAACTTACTTTTGCTTTTTCTTTTGTTAATCTGGGCCAGGCCTTCCCTGACTCTGCTTTCCGTAAACAGCACAACACAGACCGGTCTGTGCGCTTGTGTTTGGACCCCTGTGAATTGAAGGAAAACAAAACATTCTCACTATGCAATGAGAATCCCACTAGGGGCCATTTATAACTGATATCTTAACTGTGTGCTAAACTCACATCTTGATCAATGGCTTCAAAGAGATCAATTTCGTTTAAGTGCTTGATATTATCCATCCCACTGAGACAACTGAAAATAGAGAAGACACAATTAGCTTGACCACAACACATTTAAACTAAACTTTACACATATGTTTACATTGCAGGAACATACCTGAAACCAAACTTTGATTTTTCAAAATTTACTTTAACATCCTTGCTGTCCTCCACCAAGAACTCAATGAAGACAGAATCCCGTCTGTCGTACCACTTAGCAGTTGCTGGGTGCCTGTTGAGGGAATATATGTTTAATTTGCATTTAAATATAAAGTGTTAAAACACAATCCCACACAAACTTTAGGAGGTAAGGGAAAACGAATTGCCTCTGGATCAGACAATAGGTAGATCCGCAAAGAGCAGGTGGCACAGACATCTGTAACACACCACTTAAACTGACCGCCAACGACCATTTTTTATGGTGTATCAAATTCCACCTGTACTATAACCTTGAACGAGTTACTCAAGCGTGTATCCTGAGAATGATGTAAAAAAAATATTTCATGGTGGAATTTCACAATTCCAGATAATTATTAAAAACCATCTGCTCACGAGCAGTTTAATAAGATCACGTGATGTTTTAATAAATCTGATCGGAGTCAAAAAATGTGCCCATTAAAAAGTAAATCATGCCCTCAAAAACTAAATAAATACAACAGTGCTAAAAGAGGGTCCGATTTATGGTGAAAGGTTACATACAATTCCTTTCTTACGGTAATGTTGATATTGGATGAGTGTTATTGTAACTCATTCATTCATTCACTGCAGTTTGTCTGGCCCTGCTGCACGTGCAGACGGCGCGCTCAAATCCGCTACACATCTAAACCCATGAAAGAGCTGTTAGACTGCCTCAAACTAGGCTTACACGCTTAAATATAGTGTTACTAAAATATATTTTACCAAGGCGTTACTGTGTTTATTAACGGATTTGAAAAGCAAGCGATCGTAATATGCTAATAAGGGTGAGTGGATACAGGGTAACTATAACGACACACTTTAACAGTATTTCTTTACACATTTTAGCAAATAATAAAGATTTTGGAACCCCGGTAATTAATATCTAGCGTTTACAAACCGATTGGGGATTCCAATGAGTTACTGTATAGTTCAACGACTACCAGAAGAGTGAATGAGTCGTGCAAAAATAGCTAATGTTGGCTAGCTAAAACCGTCCTAGTCAACTCACTCACTATTCAATACTCATTTTATTAGCGAAGCATATTAGTAAAATAAAATCTCATAACACATATTTTGGGCAAAAACTTACATGATTTTGTTGAATGTGTGCGTGATCGTCGGCGTCTCCTGACGAGGTTTTCTGGTACGTTCTCCCGGGGTTCTGCTCTGGTGTCACCGTAGTACGAGTGGGCGGGGTCTTAGGCCACGCCCCTGTCACGACGAGCTTCCGCCCGTCTTCTGCCACTTCGGTTGATAAAATTTAATAACATTACTAAATTAAAATTGCTACAAATAAACTATGCCGTTCTTATTATGTTGCCATTTATAGCATATAATATTTTACAATACATTATTAGTGTATGTTATTTGTTTACCCATTTATTACCCATGGAGACTAATGACCTTGTGGATTTCTAGAAAATAAACTAAATCTAAAAATACTAAAAAAGTTTAGAAATGTCATAAACCTCATACCTCACCTCAATGCTCTTTACTGACACTGCTGTCAGTTTATAGTTTCTTGGTAAGTATGCCAACTTAAAAAAATACTTTACAAAATAAAACTTCATTACAGGTACATTTAAAAAAAATGTATATAAATCATAAATCATTTCCGTTTAAAAAACAGTTTTAGAAGTTTTTTAAAAGTTTTAGAGTTAGAGTTAGGGTTAATTTTCAGATCGAAAGTCTGGTTACATATAAATATATGTAATAATGTTTAATTAAAATAAATATAAAATATATATAAAAGAAAAAACGTAACTTTAGAAGTAAAGAATAAAAATCAACAAAAAATCGTGCTTTTAGTTTGAAAGCTTCAGCTGAACTGGCGTGTGAAGATCAGCGTCGGCAGCTTCGCGTTGTTAGTAGTGTGAATAACGGATTATTATTAACGCTGTGGTTTGTGCTCTTATGTTTATGGCCATGACACATTTATTAAAGGAACATATTTCTTCGTCTTTTTTAGTTCCCGTCTTCTGTAGATTTCTGACCGATTGAATCGCTCGTCAGATTATAAAATCTATGTTAGACAGTTGGCATTGCCATACATATTTTTACTTTGGATCAGTCTGACCAACCTACATTTTGAATACGTGACCAATATTTGCATCTGAATCGCCATGTATGCGTATTGTCATGTATAATAATTATCATCATCGTGACTCTTCTTTATGATGCATGTGAACAGCTGTCAAAACAGATAACCTCTGCCGGTTGCAAACCTAGGCTGATCTGCTAAAAAGAGGGGCTAAATGAATGGAAGAGCAATGATTTGGGAGTCTGAGATGGGTGAGTATGAGGAGAGTTTGTATAGGCTTGGGGGAAGAACATCTGATTATTTACCCTCTCCACCACCTCGTCCAGTCACTCGGGAGCGAATCCATATTCAGAAGAGCAGTGTCTGCTACAGGGCTTACTTCATGGTGGTGATGGTCTTCTACCTTTATATAACAAATATCATAGCTTTGCTGCTTTATGTGCATTACAACACCGGGTCTGGCGAAGCTCCAGGTGGTGAGCAGGATTTACCCCTTGAGAAGAGCACCAGTGCCCCCAAACCCATAGCAGCTGAACACCAAACCTGAGCCCTGAGCACTCCTCTCATTTGCCACGTCTGGAGGGAATCCCATACGAATATTGCCACTGTCATAATGATTTGTTTATAAACTCTCAAAATTGCTTTTCAATACTCTGTCATTCTTTTCTATTTGGTACATTTTCAATTTTAGTGTTTTGAAATAATGTTTTAATAAATTGCTAAATTGTTTTAAAAATTAAGATGTATTGAGAAAACAGTGCAGTGTGCTTTTTAGAAATGTTCATTATTTGCACATTAATAACAGACACAAAATATACCCATTTTATAGAATGAGTCATGTGTGCAAACCTTATCTTTTACTCAGATGCGTTTGATGTATCTTCTGCTCAGGTTGGTCCCGTGCAGAGTTTCTCTTGTTTCTGACCGCACCCATAATATGTGAACCCTCACCTTAAAGTCACTGCTCTTTGTGGAGTTTCCAATTGCCATTGTAGAGGTTTGTTGCATAAAGCACAGGCTTAATAAAAGAACATCTATAAGAGTATTGGTTGGGTTTTTTAAGATTTCTGTTGGACTTATGAATGTTATATGTCTGTGTAATATTAAAATTTGGAATAGGAAATGGACCATGGACTCTGTCTTCAAAAACATTTGAACTTGTTTATTACTTAAGATTAAAAAATATATAGAACATGAACTTTTTTATTATTTACAAAGTTATGAACACTCTGACATAAGATAAAACACTCTGTCTGCCCTAAAATTCACAATCTACCCTCTACACCGGTGGCTTCTCCACTTCCGAGCAGCCTGGTTGATGTGGCGCTGGCGTTTTCCCCAGCTGAAGGCTTTTGTGACCAGCAGTCTTCTGCCCATCACAGTGCCTGTCAACAGAAAAGTCCCCCCGTGAGGATGTTGTCGTGTAAGGTTGCCCACACAGGTGGCGTCCCGCTCCAGCCACAGTGTCAGGCGACTCCTCATTTCCCCTCCAAGCAGCGGGCCGTGCTTCAGAACTTCAACCCGAGAATCCAGGGAGAACATGGTCAGGGCTGGGCTGCTGGAGTTCAGTTTGGATAAACGCACTTTGACAACTATCAGAGGAGAATAACAATAAGACCATGATTAGTAATGAGAGAATACATTTGGTTTAGCATTCAGATAGACTTACCGGTAATAGTGTTTTTGTAATCAAGCAGAAAGTAGACGTTCTTACCAAAATCACTTTTACAGAAAAGATCCAGCAGATCTTTGGATGATGTAGCCTCCTCTAGCTCGCAGTCTGTGCAGCTAGCACGCGGCACCACTGAAATGAACCAAAACATTAGTCTGACTGAGATAATTTTATAATTGCTTAATTTTTGTGTGTGTTAGAGACTGTTGTTTACCTCTTCCTTCATGACTGGTGCCATTTTGCAAATGTACAACTGAGGAAATGCACATCAGATGATCTTCGGGAAACTGGTCACATTGCAGGATCCTAGGCCAGGGGTAACCATAGCAACTCATGATGGGGGCACAGCTGTCCCGCACAGACTCACACAAACTTCTGCATGGTGAAATGATCCTGGAAAGAAAATAGTTTTTACATTTATATTTATGAGTTTTACAGGTGCTTTTATATAGAGTGACTGAGTGCACTCAATACATTTGTTTAATTCCCTGGGAATCAAACCAAGCGTTGCTGGTGCCACTACCAGATGGGCTACAGAAACACGGTTCCTACCAGTGTTTATCTGTATAACTAACTTACACGCTACTTCAGAAATGTAATTGTAGGTGCTCTTTCACAGAGCCATTGCTAATATTTGGAGCACAGAAACTAGTTCACAGTTATGATTAAAAATAGCAGCCAAAAGCCAAGGAAATAAACACTTCAGCAATAATTTGCAGATCTGTGCTGTACGTCTTATCAAATTGACTTGATCTACATTTCTCAGACAGAAATGTATATACTCCACTAAACTTTTAAAAAACAAATTTTCTAATTTGATTTTGCACTGTGATTGTGTGATCATATCAATCTTCTTTCTGTCATTTTCTCTGATGCATTTTATTGTTGCTTATACTGACTTCAACTGAAAATTGAAGTGTTTCTTTATTCCTCCAAGATTAGTGCATCCATTTAACAAACAAATGCAGCATAATATGTGCTATACCACAAGCTATAGCTGAAATGCACTACCAGGCAAAAGTCATATATTAGCTTCTTTTTAAGTAGCCACTCTTTGTCTGGATTACAGCTTTGCACAGTCTGAACATTCTTATAAGAATGTCCAGACAAAATCACATGCATTCTTTAAGATCTTTAAGATCATGATAAACAATACAATCAAGTCCAAACACTTTAGTAATACTGCATGTCCTCAACAGTATGTTACTTGGCATCAGTTAATGCTGATGGTTACTGTGGTCAGAGACAGTAAGTCTATCAAAAAGCTGTCTTACCTCTCAAGGCACACAGGAGCAAAAAGTGAGCAGAGGAAGATGCGGGCGTGCTGGTGGCACTCCCGGGCGAGGAGGGGCAGCCAGCTGGTGCTCTGCTGGACAGCTTCTGCTGGCGATTCATGTCCCAGCAAGTTGGGCATCCGCATGATGTTGTAGCCCAGACCCTGGCACAGAGCCATGTGGTTTGGGATGGGCACACAACGAGATGATTCTTGGTGTTCCCAGTGTCCATTGGGCATGGCACCGATGCCAGGGCCAAGCAGAAGTAGCAGTAGAGCAGACACAGGTGTGGTCATAGTCCAGTATGATTGTTGAGGTTGGGTGAGTTCAGGCAGTGTCAGTCTAAGGTAGTGTTGGTGCAGGTCTTTAATAGGTGTATTTATACTCCATTGTCTGAGGCCCTTGGTAAGGGCGGGTCTTTGCAGGACATGAGATTGGATTGGATAGTGTGTGTGTGTGTGTATGCGTGACCGCCTGTGACTTGCCAGTTCTTGTTTGTCTGCTGGAGATGCTTAATGGTGAGCTTTAATTTATCACACACTTCCTATTTGTTCTTTATGTGATGATATAGTGTAATTATGATAAAGATTATGATACAGATGATGAATCGACAGACAGACAGATATTAAACTCATTTATGTATCACTTTACATGAAAGTCAAAGTGTAAAGTTTCAGCCTATAGAAAGAGGAAGTGAAAGGAAGTGTGAGAGTGCTGGAGTGCCGTCTGTGAGTGTGTGATGCTGAAGAGTTTTTCTTCCCCTGCTGGGAGCGCTACACAATGTCTACCCCAAAAATGGCTCTGACTTCCTCCCCACTCCAGTCGCAGGACCC
Source organism: Botia almorhae (assembly GCA_036877575.1). NCBI lineage: Eukaryota > Metazoa > Chordata > Actinopteri > Cypriniformes > Botiidae > Botia > Botia almorhae. Next base: position 16,503 of record JAZGTJ010002894.1, on the reverse strand, counting down.
CTTCTTTCCCTCTGCCAATCTAATGAGTCTGAGAGACCATATTTCTCCTAGACAAACCATGCGGAGGACAAAGCATTGCACCTCTGTTTGTATATATGTATTTAATGTGTCATCTGCATTTCAATGGCACAGAACAATAACAGTGATTACACTGAAACCTATATACAGAAATCTAAGTCATTCAGCAATATCACACATCCCACAGAGACAATGGCCCCCACCAGAACACATTAATGGAACGGTCTCATTAACACTTTCAATGGGCCAGGCTATCCTGAATGAGGGGGATGGGCAGAATTAAATAATCTTATATTTTTACTTAAAACTTAATTGCCGTTGTTCAAAATAATTTCTTCCATTTATCACAGAAATGTGGCCGTTACTTAGATGAATAAATGTATACAGTGGCTATGAAAGGTATTGGAAATTGTTGACCAAAATGTCACTGCATTTTCTGACAAAATATCAAATGAAGTGGCATTTAAATAACAGTTGCACATGGTTTAACACATTTAAGCCATTTTAAGAAGTTTAAAGTTTATCAATGATAACATATATATCAATGATAATAAAAGGTATTTCTGAGAAAGGTCTGGAATCAGTTGTTTGCAGATGCTACCTGGTTTGACCATGTGTTATGTAATTTAGTGGTCCTTGTATATTTTTAAGAGTCCATATACTGATTGGAGTCACTTTAGTTAGCAGCATTTCTCCTCAGCCCATATTCACATTGACATGTGAATTATGGTTCTCACCAAATGACAACTGATTACATTAACACCCATTTGCTGCAAACAGCATTGGTGGGTGGGTCTGTTGATTAGCCCCACATAGTGCGATTGTAATCCTATAATCTTAGTCTAATCTCATAATGTTCTCTCACTTATTGATATTCCCTCTGTCTGTCTTTCGGTGTAACTCTCACAGACACGTACCACTACAATAGGTAAAAAACACTTCAAACACAAATACTCTGAAAATCGTGTCAGCTTGTAGGACCTTCTTAACCCATTGTTAAAACGTCAGGATCCTTACTTAATAACCAGAACTGTTAAGTAGATCTCAGCACAAGCAGACATAGAAGTTCATAGAAGTGCTTGTGAGTAGGGGCATTTGTACTTTTACTATGTGTTTATGAACCTTTCTTAGTGTTATAGTACTGGATGGTATTTGCTAAGACTAGCATCTTTATTGCTACTGTTCATATTTAGAGTTTGAACAATTTGAACAAACTTCTATTATGCTACCTCTTCATGAGTTCCTGTAGTTCTATGGTAGAGCATTGTGTTGACGGTTGTTGGTGATTTCCAGGGAACATCAAAATATCACTGAGAATTATGAGGGTGTGCCCTTTTGTTTTGGTCCACTAAGCAGCCATCTATTAACTAACAAAACACAGCCACGTTGTAATTTGGGAAATGCCACCTAAAATGCTTTTAGCAACTGCATGGTAACACCCTAGAATGTTGATATGTTTTCCACTGGCAGGAACCACTTTTCAAAAACAAAGATTGATGTCTTAGAAATTAGAAAATGGAAGCAGTTAGTTGTGTTGCTAGTTGTGTATACCTGACACTGTGTAAAGTTAATTATACCACAGAAAACAAGTAAAACCAAACGAGTTTAAAATTTTTGACCAATAGGTAGAGGCAGTCAGGGTGTGTTCACAATGACACGTGCAAAGTTTCATGTTTATACACGATATTTTGTTATATTTTGTGATATTGGTGTTCCCTGGGAATCACACCAACAACCGTCATTTTGCTAACACAATGCTCCACCATAGAACTACAGGAACTTATAAAGAGGTAGCATAATAGAAAAGCATTGCAGAGAGACAGCCTCAGATGCAATTTGGCATTGTGCCATTGAATTTGTTGAGGTGCCATTCGGCAACCGTTTGTTGTATCAAAAAGATTTCAATAACTTTTTGTCAGGAGTGTCCCAAAAAGAAACACACAAAATTTTCACACACAAATCGGACATAATACTATCTAGAAGGATTTTAAAAGAGTAAGTTTTCTACATAACTCAAAATGGCGGACAGGAAGTATGGTTGATAATGACAAATGTAGTATCGCTGTATTATGTTGGCATCTTTGTGTATTTTAGAGATTTCTGGGTTCTTGAGTGTGAAGGGAAGCAGTGTGGTGATGCAGCTGGCCCAGCTGAAGGGCTTGACCCGCAGCACCCTCACAGCTCCTGATAGTCAAGAGGAACAGCTCACTCAGAATGAGCTCTTCAGTCTGCTTGACCTCAACCAGGATGGTCTTCTGCAGAGGGAAGAGGTCAGACTCACAGACTTTTGACATCCATGTGTTCTAAACATTTTACTGCTCTAATAACATCTAGTGTCATCTAGTAATTTAAATTCACTCTCATAATTAAACACACAAATCATAATAAAATTCATTTTCCCAGAGTTAAAAAGCATCTATGTTCTGCCACAGATTTTGAGTCTCGTACAATTTACGGAAAATCCACACTGGGCTGGAGACCAACCCTTCTGGTAAGTAAATAAATGCTTTTGTGTGAGTGGCCGGTCTGACACAATGACACAACACGCCATGCTTTCGAGCTGTTTCCGGATGGATCTTATTGTCACTCATTAAAATCTCATTAGTATAAGGGTTACGCGCAAACACAGTAAGATAGCGCCCCCTCTTCCGGTGCCCCTGCCCTATTGTCTGCATAGCATCCCGCTGGGGTTCGGTTCCGGAGGGGAAAGAGTGAAGATCCACTGACCCGTGACAAACAGAGGAGAAGAGAAAAATGCTATTGTTATTCTTGCCTTGTTTATTATAGTGCCGAAATCAACAGTATTATTTTACTAGAGGTGGTCTCATACTTTCTAGAGGTGGCTACTTATAATAGAAAATTACTTCGGCACTAAACAACCACTCACAACACAGATAAAAAGTACAATATGTACAATATGTACAATAATGTGCAATACTAATAAACATGTGAATCTGAAATATTGTTGCATAGAAGCCATTGTAGATTGGCTGATTGGCTCTTGTCTTGTCAGAGTTTTGTCTCTGCAGGAGTTTAAGCATGTCAGTGGGGGAGTATTGCAGTATGGGGGGGCCCAAGGCTTGGACAGTCATGCCAGGGACAGGCAGAGAAGCACAAGCACGCAGCTTAGGAGCATAAGAAACAGGTAACGCGTTCTTATAGGTGGTGTAATTCTTGAAGCCCAGAGCTGGTAATCAGAAGGTTGATGGTTCTTTTGAGCCAGGCACCTAATAATTAAAATTTGCTAAATGATTTAGAATGGCTAAACTATTTGCTAAATGACTATATAGTTAGTTACTAGATGTCTTTTCCAGAGTGTCCCGTTTAATGCGACTGCCGTCCTCATTGGTTGATCTCAGCGAGCCAATGGAAGTTGTCTGTTATGAGCAGGGTGGGTTCAGCCTAGCCCATCATGACAGCATCCCCACCAACCCAAACATTAGCTGTGCTTATACACATCTGGCAGTAAATAACCCCGCCTCCATTTGTGGAGATTTTGTCATTAAAGACATTAAAAGTATTACATGTATGTTATTAAACACCTAATAGTGAGATCTGTGTTTGACAATGTAAATCATGGTAAATATGTGGTATGTTCATGTTTTATTATAGTGTTTCATAGGTATTTGACAGTCTTGCTGTATCTCAACTCAGTGGATGGAGGTGGCGAGACCAGCTTCCCTGTGGCTGACAACAGGACATATGACGAGGAGGTGAGCCATGTCCTGTTGCTATGGCAACAGAGGGAGGTGAGCTCTGCCACCATAGCAACCAGGCAGAATTAGGAAGAGGGCCTTGGATTCTGATGGTTTAGGCACTTTTATTGCATTCCCCATCATTACTTTATTTTTCACAATACTTGTTTAATACTAGTGTTGTTTACTAAGGTAAACATCACTGTTAGTATTGCTCAATTGATTTTCACCTGGCAGGAAATAAAATGGGTGGAAAAATTCCCATACTTTTAAAGGCTGTGGTTTATCTTGAGATTAGAGTAATGTGTATATACCTGTTTTTACCTGAGCCACAGTAAAAAAAAAAAACTCCCTCAGAACAATCTAGCACCACAGTTCTTCAGAAAATGTAAAAATTTGTTTATTGGTTCATTTTTAGTCACATGCTTCAATATAGGTAATGTCCTGATGATGTAGCAGCTTCATGATATATATTTATATGAATATATATATTCTGTCTGTTAGGATGGGTTGGAAAGCTGGATGAATTCTCTCTCCATGGTGATTGTTTGGTCACTCGTGGCTTTAAATGTACAGGAAGTGTGTGGGTGAACATCGACCCTGACCAGCTACGTCAGGAGCACTACCAGCGGCTGGTCTCATGGCACCCAGATGGGGAAGTCAAGAGGGTGGAGCATGGTGACCTTCACCAAGACCTTTGAGCTAAACTTCTTTAAGTTAAAAATTAAGCTTTACACTGATCTAATCAGTTTCAATTAGACAATTATTTATTTGGAAAAATAGGTGAAGCCAGTTCAGTAAGAGGTACTTCTGCAAGCATTACCTTTATATTGCTGTCTCCACCTGCTACTGTAACATATCATTTAATATTTATGACTTGAGAAGAGGAACTTGCACTTGCAATAACAGCTAAACATTCACAGATTTCATTAGCTGGTATTGCACAACTTGTTTAAGTTATTATTAAGAGTTTATTTATACAGTGTTGCTTTTTTATTGAAGTCATTATTTATTTGACAATGATATTTATTGAATTATTTATTATAATATATGTGGTACATTATACAGTCACAATGTGTGTCTATCTCAGGTTTGGTTGCACACAGATTGTCTTCATTGTAACGCACATTTCAGAGTAATTGTCATATATGTACGTTTATTCACAGTGAGAAATAAATTTATAACTATAAAACAATAGGTTTGTTGGTGTGTTTTGTTAATTGGTCAAAATGTTTGGTGAAAAAGTACACTTCTCATAAAAAACATTTCTGACCCATGTTTGCAATGGGCTTCTACAAGAGGGCGCTAGAGCAGTTAAAATGGACAGTCACACCAACGGTTTCTTGTAAGATGTTATAATACTTTGCAGGTAATAGTTTATTACAAGTAAAAACACTTGCCAATGTTCAAAGCACATACAACTCTAAAGAAGCTTAAATGAAAAAGCTTAAATAAAAACAATCAAACTATGTTATTGTCCTTTGTTATAACTTCATATAAAATCCATATATTTTCAACATTAAGGTAAATGGGTAAAAAGGTAAAACACTTTGTAGATACAACTTTTCTATTTCCATCCTCTGTCCTTATAATCATAACACAAGAACTAAAAAATGAGAATCACTGGACATTTAAAAGGTTTCCTTTTAGCTTACATATTAGATTACTTCTTCATTTTTTAATGTAATTAACCAAATGTTCTTAAATTAATCCAGCACCGATACTGAGTTATAATATTCACATTAAGTGCACAGCTGTAAAGATTTAGTCAGAGAAGATGCGTTCAAGAAGAAGATGCATCAAGAAGATGCATTAGTCTGTTAGTACTCTTCTTATGCTCCTGGTGCTGGGATTGGACAGGTGAGGTCCAATCCGCTTATCTGAAAATTTCTGCTACAGTTTTACCTAACCAAAAAGACCAAAGTTATTAAATTGTTATGATAAGTGTAAGAGAAGTCATCCCAAAAAATGTATCCAACCAACACTGTCCAAATCTTAAATCAAGGTTAGGCACATTGAGCTGTCCTTGTTGCCCACATATTTCTTGTTTAGATTATCAGATACAAGATAAGTTATTTTGGAAAACAGAGACGGTGATAGAGAGGCATATTATCATAGAAATGTAAAAAAATGAGTCGGATTTCTCGAAACCTCCAGATTCTAAATGAGTGTGTTTGGTTGGGTGAGCAGAAATACAGTCTAAGACTAAAAATGCATTGCATTTGGCAAAAAACTGAGCCACTGTCACACTACTGCTGTCACACTAGGTTGTTGGGTGTATGTGTAATTTGAGTGATGTGTGTTGCGCATCAGTGCTGGCAGCACCAGACCACACCCATCTGGGGGCGACATCAGCTTGAGTTCCTTCATCCTGAGTCTGAAGCCAGATTTCTACCAAAGCCAGAAGAAAATAAAAGCACTCGTTATATGAGTGTCATTTGATATCCCCACAAACATTCCTGTCTAATGCAAAATACTCTAAATGATCAGACAAATATTACTGCCTTGCATCTTACACTGCAAAACACACACACACACAGATCAGAAGTAAACTGCCCTATTACATGCAAGAGAATCATTTGGTTCAAATCTAACCTATACACCCTGAGCATCTAAATGCCATTAGACTACACAGTATTATCTAGTCTAGCAAAATGAACTAGTATGTGCATATCAGCTGTTATGGAGAAATACTGTTGATTCTAGCTTTCTACTTTCAATGTAATTATATTTTAAAAAAGGCATCAGGCACACAGGACGCTGTGATTCAGGTGATTCAGTGTATTAGTTCAGTATTATGTGTCTGTGTTTAGTGTCATTCAACGTATGCACTGAGATTTGACAGCAGTGTTGTGCAGAACAGATTAAAATGATTTTCAGGCCCAACTGATATTGTGTTCACTTAGAAGTTTCATAAAATAAAAACTGTAATTAGGATTTATGTGAAAGTTTGATTTTTGTGGCTATTTATGTAGGCTATTTATTCTTCATAATAATTATTCATAATAATTCAGAAATGTATTAATTACATAATTTACGATAAAAATAATATCCTTCAATTTAGGTGAAATATTGTCTAAATCAATATATGATAAGTCCTCATAAGCCAAGACAGTTTATATACTAAACGTGACTATGGGTTTTCTTGGAGATCTGTTAATATGACTAATTGATGAAGATCATCACAGGTTTGATGTAATTATCACTAGTGATGTAAATGATTTGGGCAAGAACAAACCGACATCTGCTGGTCACAACCACATAATGCAGGGCATTTCCTGTTTCCATAACAACAGTTAATGGGATAGGAATACACCACTGAAAAATCATGTGGATCATTTAAGCGATCAGTGAAAACCACACACACTGTAGATGCAGATTGCTGTCTGCTTTATATCCATATTTGAGAGCAATAATCTACATAAAACAAATAAATTAAATAAAGCATATGCCTTCCATATAAATTCCTAAGGCTGAACCTATATTGCAATATACTGTAACTGAACACGCAAATATCCACATTTACATTTATGTATTTAGCAGATGCGTTTATCCAAACCACTACCTTGTTTAGCTTCATAATTATTGGATTTAACCCAGTATTTAACCCACATTTTTAGGTGAAACCTTGGAAATTACCCTGGAATTTAAATTGATAAAATAACTGTACTGACCACCACTTTTTGTCTATAATGTTTTAATAAAAAGATCTGGAAAAATTCACACATATTTAGAAAACATTTAATCCTTCCGAAGTTAAATTACAAAGATACGTCTTTACACTGTTGCGAAGAGGAATAAAGTCTGTTCATGAGTTGTCAGAAAAGACCTGACCCATGACAGCCAGTTTGGCACTAAAAGGTTGTGTGGGGCACGAGAGCACAGGAGCTTTCCTTCTCTCTCCTGGCTTTAGTGCTATACTCTCTGATGGGCCTCTGGCCCCTGAAGTCTCCTCTGATTGCTCCATGGGAGGCCTGAGTGGTTCTGAGAAGCTGAGTAGTATATCCTGTAGTTCCCTGCGTTCCTCCTGGTCTCGGCTACAGCAGTGAAGGGCAGCGGGGTCGAGCGGGTGAGCCTCTGTGTTAAAGATGTAACCCCCTGCGCTGAGTATGCAGTCCCCCTGCAGACCACCGAGCTCAAACTCAGTGCCAGTGTTGTGCAGGAAGTTTTCAGGATCAAAAAGAAGGTAGAGGTATTTAATGGTCTCGGCCAGAAAGAAGGACTCCATACGGTTGTCCAACTTGTGGTCCCTTACATCCTTAACCTTCATCAGAAGCAGAAATGACATTATTATTATTTAGATGAAGTATTGACTATGCTGATATCAATATTGCACAAGCCTTGAGAGTGATAAACTGAACTCACAGTGGCAAAACCACAGTTCACCCGGCTGATTTTATCTATTGACTCCACTGCATCCCGGCCAAGCTGTATGAACGCTGGGTCACCAGTGGCCTTATACAGATACATGGCGCTCTCGATTAGCTCTGTAACAACACACACACACACACACCCACCCACACACACACATTAGTTCAATGCTCTTACTGTTTATGTTGCTAACTTCCACAGCATTTTTAAACCACTGCTAGGTGGGTGGTTCTTGAGTGTTGCAAGGCGGATGTTCTAGATAGTTGCTAAAGTGTTATGGATGGTTGCTAGAGCATTTCTAGAATGTTCTAAATGGTTACTAAGGTGTAAGGGCTGGTTGTTGGAGCATTGCTAGGGTGTTCTGGGTGTTTTTTGGAGCACTGAATGGATGTTCTAGATAGTTGCTAAGGTGTTCTGGGTGGTTGCTGGGGCGTAGCTAGAATGTTCTAGGTGGTTGCTAGGTTATAGCTTATTTGCCCAAGTCACGAGAGACCACCCCAAGAGTGTATTATATTCTGGTCCCTATGTATGGAAATATTTGCTTTTGATCCAACAGTCAAAAATCATAAATCTGATCTGAAGCAAAGAAGTATCATTCATGACAATAACACAAACTGGGATATGAATTAAACAGCAGGTATGACAAATAACAACAGTGTCACTGTTGTCACAAGTGTAGTGATACTGCAATGCCATCTTATTACAGATACCTGGACGCAGAGGGTAGCCCTCTCGTTTGTCCACTGTGTAACCTTGAGGAATGCTATAGAACTCCGGAAGACCTCCAAACTGACGCCACACACTGTAGTAATTATGGAAGGTCTTTGTTGCACTGGAAATATCTCCTATTAAACTCTGATATTGGTAAAAAACAACACACAACAACATGATACTTGGTACAACATGAATTCTACTTTGAAAGGCCAATACAGACAACGTAAGATTTATAAAGCAGATGCTTTCCTGTTATCTCAAAATAATAAAACCTTCTATCTCTCACCTGTAATCCAGGCCAAAAAGCTTCCAGAGACTGAAACACAGGCATTGATACTGTTCCCTTATGCATCTGTACCCATAGATACCAATCATCAAACTTAGTGTAGTTCTTTATGGACTTATCATATTCTGCAACACATATTTAAGAGCTGATGTTTTCGGGCAAAAAAGATACAGTATACAGAAAATACTGGAGAAAAGCAACAACCATCAATACATGAATACATATAGGAAACTCGTCAGTGAAAATGCTATAACAATATTCTGTAATTTTTACCGTGAAACATGGTCAGCAGCTCCTCGTCTTGCAACATGATAGCTCCCTTCACAAGATACTCGAAGTAAGAGTCCACTCCCGCCCCGATCCCTGCATCCTGCGCCACCCACTTGGAGCTTATTACATCTATATGGTTGCCCACCTAAAAAGACAGCACAGGTCACAAAGTCCCTTTGGGGCAAGTCAATCAACTTGGTGGAGATCTTGTTAACATTTATTTTCTACTTTGTCAAGATTACAGCACGTTTTAATATTATGTAAAATCAGCAAGTAAATCTGACTAGACATTTTAAATATCTTGGTTCTTATATCACACACAAAAACAGAAATATATTTTTCGAGTAGATCCAGCTAATGCGCTTTCTAGAGTTAACAAACAGTTGATGCCTATCAAGAAAATCTATTTGGCATTTGACTCTTCTATTCACAATTGCAATTTCCCCTCATTTGAGTTCTGGTGTCAATCAGCTTGCTAAAATAGCAAGCCAAAAAGCAACCTGCACAACAAAATACAACAAACTTTCATTTAAATCAGATTTGGAGAGCATTATGGCTCTGTTTGTGGAATACCTGATCATGGTAAAGACAAGGGATTGCATTTATTGTTTCGTATGACCTTTGGAATAATTGGTTGTACACAAGATCATGAGTCAGATGTAAACATATGGATTTTGGGTTTTAATAAGGTCAAGTAACTACTTTTAAAGTGATTAAACTATTGGTAAGAAAACACCAGTCAAAAACATAAATGTTAGTGTTATTAGAAAGTACTCTGTAATTCAACTGAAGAATTTAAGGTATGTACTTCTTAAAGCATCATAACTGTGCAACAAGCTCCTTGACCCACAGATATAATAATTTTACCAGGCCAATGTCTGAGCGTGTTCTCCATAAGGCCCTGAGAGCTTTGCGGGCCACGTTCTCAAACACAGGATCCCCCGTGAGTCGGCTGAGAGCAGAGAACTCCAGGATAAAGGTGCCCACTCCAGCAGTGCAGGTAACTGGTGTCTCAGTGGGGTTAACGCCCCTCAGTAGGTTCACTGTGCCATATGGCATGCCTGTGGGTGTCTGGAATGCTAAGAAAGGGACAGGATGCATTAAAATTAAAGAATAATTTGTAAAATAAGCAGTGCCAAAGTTATTTCCCAGGAGATTTTCGAGAGTACATGTGTTTACTAGAAAGCAAGATCCAACATTAAAAAAAATCAGTCAACACAGCAACAAAAGTTTTCCTGAATAAAACTTACCAGGCAGCAGTTTACGTGCGACATCCTCTGCCATGCGCAGGAGAGGTCCAGAGCAAGGCCAGCCCTCCTCAACCTCCATCCCAGCACGCTTAGAAAGCAGATGGGCTGACAGCAACCCACCAACCACTGCAGAGAACTACACTTAATCAAGTAACCAGAAATGAATAAAGCACACTACTCAAACTCAAGATTGCACTGGATGGATGTATTGTGATACCTGAGACTTTTATTTTGAAATAGACTTAAAACCAGTATTACAAGATAAACCAGCAGGAACGCTACACAATAATAAGGCCCGGCACAACACCAGCTGCTTTACCTCGAATGTTTGTCTCGAACACAGACGCATTTACATCAGTGTCAAAGTCAACCGTGTCCTGAAGCAGTGTGGCCACACGCTGGAACTCTGTGTGATTCCCTAAAACCTAGAATCAGGAAAGAGATTTAAAAAACAAAACCTCAGCGTCTCAACTAAAAGAAAATTCCTACAGGTCACTGAAGATTAAATTACATACCAGCAATGTGTCCAGTGCATCAATGAGTGTGAGGGAAAAACTGCAGGAATGAGGGAGAAATAGCAATAAAGCAGTTATAGCACCAAAATTGATCGTGATCATGGCTTTCAATATGAAAGATAAAGTCAACAATATACAGGCTGATAAGAGATGTTTGCTTAGTTCCATAGGATGAAAGGAACTAGAGATCATAGACACCAATGAGAAGACACATGTACATTCGCTACATATGTAGAATCTTTTCAGTGCAGTTTGCTGCCATGCAAGAACAAGATTTCATTGAGTGATGTTTCATCCAACTCCTCATTTAAGCACTTATGATTCATAATACCTAATGTATACATCCAATATAAATATCTTTTAGGAGGATACCAAAGCCATCCTATACAAGAAACAGAGATATGTGCCAATAATGTGTTTCTGATAACAGCTTGTACCTGCCCCATGTGTTCTGTCCATCACATGTGAGAGGTCTCAGCTCATCATAAGGATATGCGTTTTCCAAGTAGCTGTTGTAGGCGTGATAGAACATTGACTTTATTCGGTCTCTGTTGAGAACACAAATAACAATAAATGTTAATCCGCTTTAACAAAGACTAACCGTCAACATTCGTTAAAGCAGTTTGTATAGAACACTACTTATAAAGATATAGAGTAGCTTGCCCTTAACTTTTCTAACGTTTGTTGTTTACTTATGTACGGCCATATGGCAAAGCATCGTAATCACCTCACCCACATACTGCAAGTTAATATTTAGTGTTCTTTGTATGTTGTTTATAATGTTGTATAATATGTAATGATGCATTTATAAATCTCACCTGTAATGAGACATTTCCTGCTCAGTAAAGTCTTTCCCGCTAACATGACTAATGATCGGAGACAGGTATGTGACGCAAAAAACGGTGGTTAAAAGAAAAGCAAGCATGAAGTAAGGAGATGTGAGCGGAGACAAACAATATAAAATTTCAAGCTACATTGATATGCAGAAATACTACAGACAATATGAAGTGCACAAACTGCGCATGCGTTGGGGCGAACGCTGACGTGCAATTGAAACTCGTCTATTTCAAAACAAAAGTCCTCATCTTGCGTCCTCGACGTCGCACTGTGACCGACTGTGATAAACACCGAATTATTTTTGCAAAAATGTATGGATGTATAATAATAACGAACGTAAACGAATCACGTGATTTGAAAGATTTTATTTAAAAAATACAGAAAAAGTAGACTTCTAGGAAAAATACAAGACATAAACGAGCAGCACTAAAGCATTAAAATATACATTTTAAAGGATGAGAAACTGATTTCCATGAGCTTCTGATATCCTGCATGAATGTGAATCAGTATTGGCAGTATTGATATAATCAGATGTGTGATGGTTTCCAAAATGTAGCACCCAAAATTATGTCAAACATGGTAATTGAGACAAATAAGCACCTTCTTTAACCCAACAGATGAAGCAAATTCAATGCTGTTGTTAATGTAACAGAGAACCATGTTATCAAAACAGCTTATTTAGTGTGTATGTTATAAGTGTGCAAGTAGTGTTACAACCATAAAAACATAAACCACTGAACATATTTTTGAAATTCTTCAGCATCTCTACATTATTACAGTTGTATAATTGGCTCAACATGCAGCACCAGTAAGTGTCTTTATATGTGTGTACAAGTTGTGTATATTATTTTGTGCAACAGTTTAGCTAATCTTTTAAATGCTTGGTTTTAAATGCTTGCAATTCTTAAATCATATACAATGCTACCAAATAACAGATATGCAACAGGACGTAGGAACATGTACTGTAACCATAAGGTGTCTAATGCATTTGATGCAACTACATCGTATATCACAGAAAGAGTACAAAACAATTATACAAAATACTTAGCGTTCCTGTATATTAAAAACTGTTAAGGTGCATAAATAAGTGAAAAATAATGTGCATAGTTTTAAATATGGAGCTGAGCTGATCTGAGACCTGTGTATTCTGTAATTTAGTAAGCGGACACACTCAGCAACCTCTGCCAGCAGTTTATAAGCATTCCCATCATTTTCATTTTACGTCGTTGTCGTCCTTTCCGCCTCTTCACTGATCTGCAAGATGTTTTTTTACGACTGTTTCCCTGTAAAGCAATAGATATTTCTAAATCATGTTATTTCCGTAGTTTATTTCAGATTTTTTAAAATCTGTTTATATTTATCAAGAATAATTCATACTGAATGCATGCAACAATTCATATAATAAACAGCAATCATTTTTATTTACCCTATTTATTATTTAAGGCCATAAATAAAAATCAATAAAAATCAATTAATCATACCAAATTTTCTAGTTTGTGGCAGTTCTGTTTGATGAGCTGAGCCATTTGGGTGACCACCTGTGTCATGCTGTCTGCATGGTGTCTGTGGCCTTCATTCAGACAGCTGAAGATTTGGGTCATGCCATAAATATATCGCAGGAGGCGATGAACCTGCAGTTAAAACATGGAGTGAGACGAACAAAAAACAGGTCTCTAAAATCAATAAAGACAAAACTTGTATTAAGAAACATACATGTAGCCATGTACAGATGCCTGTACCTTCTCAGAAGCACACTGATCCTTTTCTTTTGATATGTCAAATGGACCAGTCAGATTCTGGGTCAAGAGAGGACATGGGAACTTACATCGTCAACAACTTTACATTTCAGTTTACGAGTTCCCTGTCGTATTCTAAAGATTGCCAGCAGAGGGAAGTATATGCACGTGTTTGAGTGAGCTCCCTTAACGTTTCAACGCCCTGACAACGTAATGGTCTCCAAGGTCCACAAAATTGCTTACATAATGTTTTATTATACGATCAAACAAGACATGCGCAACAGATCGGGTGAACGTTCAATGAATAGGGTGTATGAAAATGTGAAGTCAGGTTAACAGACGTACCAGGTTTTGGAGCTCGACCAGGATGAGCGCCCTGTAGGTGCTGATGATCATAGAGTAATCACAGGCGCGTTTACTGCTGGCCACTGCGAGCAGCAGCATTACAGTCACACAGACTGCAGGTCTGTTTACACGCTACGTGTAAAATACAAGTATGCATGATCATTCCTCCCAATTAACCAGTATATTTCTTTATACAGTTTAAGTTTTTTTATTTAATTTGTTTTCCATTTTAAATTTTGAAAATCTCGTTTTAAACTTTACTAACTTGCATCTCTATTTTACAACTTTCCGAATCCCAAATTATTTCTGACTATCAGCATTTAGATGTCCTTTTTACTATTTCATTAGAATTGCGATTTCAAACTTCTTTCTGTCTGTCATTCAGTCTATAATTTCAATGCGTTGCTGATCATACTACAGCATAACACTAGTACTCTTAATAAACTCTCATAATGAGGGATACAGATGCGTAGATACAGATCTTACCATTGACCATGGGATAACGAGACACTCTTGTGCGCACCAGTCAGAGCCTGGAGCAGTGGACATTGTCCAGCGGCGTCCAACCCTGCTTTACATGGTTCTGCCAGAAAACTTCAGCAGAGGTCTGTCCGAAAAGTTTCCACTCTAAACACGCGTTTTTGGATTAATTAGTACTCTGGCAAGAGGCGCGTTAAGCCCGAACCGCGTCCATTCCAGCATTGCCGAACGTAATGTGTGGCGAGACTCTAATGTCTCTCAGCCGTCATGGGCTGCTGGCATCGCGCTTTGGATTTCACCAAATCTCTAGTCTGATCAAGTCCAGAAAACTTCCGCGATCAATCAACTTTGCGCTTTGTTTCGGTTTCAGCAGATTACTTTTTAAAACTGTCATACTGGAGAGTCCGCTGGTTAGGTAACACACAGTGCACGAGCTTTTCATTATTGTTAACTGGACGCTGCTGTGATCAGGAAACGGATCCTTTGTGGATCGATCAGATCTACACTTTGATTTTTCTGTCGTGTCCAAAAAGTTTAAATTTTTGTGGGTTATAAACAGACACAGATGCACCGTTAATAAATGTTAATAAACCGTTAATAACACCGCTAATAAATGTAAAATCTGTAGTGTGGTTTGGGCCTACCTGATTAAACCATTAAATCTAGCGATATTTAAATTTAGGTTTGCAAATCTAAAAGAAAACAGCAGTACATGCAAAGCCTTGTTTTTGGCAGGAACATTATCATGAATGCAGTTTTTAGCTCGCTGGTAGTAGGACAGAACCCAGAAGCAAAGTAATGAATCCAGCTAATCTGGCATGTCTAAATTGTGATTGGTCACTCCTTTTAAGTATTTTATCTGTTGTTGTCTTCACACTGCCATGTAATGTATTGATTCTTGAGCACAACCAACTGAACACAACACCCTTTCAAGTTACCATGACAATAGCAAAGTGAGTCTCTGAGAAACACTCAGAAAAGTGACTCCCATTTCCATTCCATGCACACAAGTCAAAGCCTAAAATGCATGGTCCTAAGGCAGATTCTAAGGATGCAGTGTTGGGGGTACTCCAAGACCTGAATGGGGAGACACTAAACCTAGAAGACCCCCTTTGTCACAGGGCCTAAGGGTAAATAATGACAGCCCTGCAAAACATCTAAGTGTACCTAAACAATAAACACCATTTAGATTTTGTATGCAAATAACTACAAGGCCAATCACAACTCACTATGCAAAAATTACAATGACATCATCATATTGGGTTATATATGAATATTCAGATCTTAATCCTAACTTTACATAACACAAACACAAAGCACACCAAGTACCTTACCAGTCTGTGCATTTAAAACATAACTATATATAATTTGAGGAATGCATCCGTGTTGCCCTGCAAGCGGTGTAATTATCACATGAGCACTGACATCTGAAGCATGTTGAAGCAGCTTCATTTATTTTCCAAAAAGTGGCACATTTGTACAAGCATGAAAAGCAAATAATGGTAAAGTCAGGGGATTCTGCAATAATCCTCAAAATGGTCTCATCTCTGGGTAGTCTCATGTCTAAACTTACTAGACTGTGTAAGACATTGAAAAGCAGTACAGCAAATACATCTGAAATAGACAACACTGAAAAGCAGTTACTGTTCCAGAGGGAAAATTACTAATAGAAGAAACAGTCTTAAAATAAAATTCTGAAAATGAAATCTTGATTCTCATCATCGCCTGATGATGTTCATTCACATATTCTATAAAACCAACATGCACACATTAGCAAACTTGATGTCAGTCCCAGATTTTAGAAAGCGTTTTTGATCTTTGCAGCCACGAGGACCAGGATTTCTCCAATGTTCTTCTGCCAGTTGTTAATGTGCTTGGATTCGGCACACCACAGCTCACCGTGTCGTGGTTCTGCATTCTCACACCGTTTCTTCACCTCCGCTTGCTGCTCCTGAAGAAGAAAAACATCAATGACAATATTCAACA
>JAZGTJ010002893.1:19122-39039 GCA_036877575.1 Botia almorhae | reverse complement strand
TTCCTAAACTGAACTGTTCTTTTTAGACCTGGTTCCTAAACTGAACTGTTCTTTTTAGACCTGTTTCCTAAACTGAACTGTTCTTTTTAGACCTGATTCCTAAACTGAACTGTTCATTTTAGACCTGGTTCCTAAACTGAACTGTTCTTTTTAGACCTGTTTCCTAAACTGAACTGTTCCTTTTAGACCTGTTTCCTAAACTGAACTGTTCTTTTTAGACCTGGTTCCTAAACTGAACTGTTCTTTTTAGACCTGGTTCCTAAACTGAACTGTTCTTTTTAGACCTGGTTCCTAAACTGAACTGTTCTTTTTAGACCTGGTTCCTAAACTGAACTGTTCTTTTTAGACCTGGTTCCTAAACTGAATTGTTCTTTTTAGACCTGTTTCGTTCACAGGAAGTCAAACCTCCTGTGGGCTTTGCAGAGTAATATTCTCATGTGATATTCTACTAACATTGCAGGTGATCTTCCTTCATGGTTTGGGTGATACCGGGTAAGATGTATTTATTAGTGTTTGGTGCTGGATCATTAATGTCCAGTAACCTGTTGTGTAAATCTCTCTGTTATGTTATTTATACAGACACGGGTGGGTCGACGCTATGATGTCTGTTCGACTGCCGTACATCAAATACATCTGCCCACATGCGTAAGTGACACAGCTAATGAATGAATGAATGATTGTGTGATTGTTTTCATGTGTGTGATTGTGTTGTTTCTGTCTTTAGACCTCGAATCCCTGTGACTCTTAACATGAAGATGACCATGCCCTCATGGTATGTGACTTCTGTTCCTTATGACATCTGAATGTTTACAAATCCTACTACACTTCTTTAAACACACTTGAGTGCAAAATGCTGAGACCACATTCAAATTCTTAATTGTAAATTTGTAAACACAGGTCTATTAAAGCACACAATATGCTCTTTTGGAGCGTTCAGTTCACACTTGAGAATCAGACTGAGTTTGATTGATTGCATTAGAACATTGAAACAAAGAATGACCAAATACTGAGATACTCTGAAATGAATCTTATGCTGATATCATCATTGGTAACAAAAATGATCCATTTTCACCAGTGAGCTCAGAGTTTTGGGCCCCACTGTAGACCTGATCTGTTTTGGGCCTTTAAATTGTGTGTAATATTTGTTATTGTCAGGTTTGATCTGATGGGTTTAAGTCCAGAAGCACCAGAAGATGAAGCAGGAATAAAGAGAGCAGCAGAGAACGGTGAGCAGATCAGCACTTTCTGACTGTGTCTGAGAGAGTAAGAACACTGATATGTGCTGAAATCTCTTCAACAGTGAAGGCCGCCATTGATCACGAGGTTAAGAACGGAATCCCGTCCAGTCGGATCATTCTCGGTGGCTTCTCTCAGGTAACACGTCTACTGTAAATGTTTGTACAGTAACACAGATTACTGACATCACAGTTCTTTGTTCTAAATTTCAAGTTTGCTTCACATAGTAGCAGATTTGGGAGTGAGTGTGACTCTTGTGTGGTGTGATCTTCAGGGTGGAGCTCTGGCTCTCTACACAGCTCTGACCTCTCATCAGAAACTAGCAGGTGTTGTTGGGCTGAGCTGTTGGCTTCCACTTCACAAGACCTTCCCACAGGTACAAGACAGTCAGTCATGTGTGAAACTGTGTGAGAGAATGCTTTATTCTTTAGTAAGAATCAGGTCTGGTGGTTCTTTAGGCCGCAAGTGGAAGTGGAAACAAGGAGACTCCAGTTCTGCAGTGTCATGGAGAGATGGACCCCATGATCCCGGTGCAGTTTGGAGCTCTGACAGCAGAGAAGCTCAAGACCATCATCCATCCAGGGAACATCACCTTCCGCACCTACCCAGGGCTCATGCACAGCTCCTGTCCTCAGGTGAGTCACAGATCTGTATGCAGGAACCCACAGAACCTTTACAGCTTTATTCTTCTCTTCATTTATTGTTGGTTGATTTTAATGTCCTTTCAGACGTATATGCTGGATGTTAAAGGATGAGCTCTGAAATAAAAGTTTCTCCTGCAGTGAAAACATTTGCTCATGCTGCTTCTGTATCTGACACAACCTCCTCTGCTTGATGTGCTTTACAGGAGATGTCTAATGTGAAGGAATTCATTGAAAAGCAGTTGCCCCGAATCTGACCTCACTGTGACCCTTAAACACTGACCTCTGACCTCCAACCTGCCATTCTCTCAGAGGAAACAGCCATGATCCCCTACAAAACACACACACACACACACACGTATTCAGTTGTATATACTGTGAACATGCAATGCATACAGTATCATCTCACAACTTTGTAATTTCATACATTAATGGACATTCATAAGAAAACTGAAGTGACATTCGTAGTTGCACAACTAACATGCATTCATACAGCACAACAAACAGTCTGGGGCTTTTACTGAAAATCTATTACAGACTAGAGTTTTACATTCCCATCAATGGTAAACTGTTTTCCAGCCTCTCGTGTACTTCTTTGTCTTTATCTCTTTTGCTTCTCTGGTTATTTCTCAGTAAACAAGTAAAGGTAACATGTTACCAGACAACTCTGTCACACTGCAGGTCTGTTCTGGTGCACTTTGTGTTATAAAGCCATGAACTACTGAATACAATTTGCTAAATTGTAAACTTATTTGCTAATGAACACCCACATGAACAAACACATGCACATGTTCTGGGGTCTCACATTGATCATCTGAATACGTTTCAGGTTCTGTATTATTATGTAAAGTATTGTTTACTGTAAGAACATGCTGCAGTACAGTAACTAGATTACAGTCTTTACTAGCTGTTAACACTGACAGATGAATTTGCAAACATGGATACTGTAAACATTTCTCTCACAGTTTGCTTGTATACATTTGGAAAATGATTTGTGTGATATTTAAAGCAGTTGTTTGCGAAGCAATGAATGTTACTTTTCATCTAAATAGATAGTATTTAGTCCATAATGCCAATATTATTTTACTGTATCATCTTTCTAACACTGAGTCTGTTATCATCTATAATTGCTATGATTCCTTCTTTTATAGTTGCCACTGTTAATTAGTTAACACAATTGCTTAGTTTGTGACCGGTTTCCTTAATGCCCGTGGCTTGACTGTGTATTGTATGAATCATGGGCATGAGTCAGTCTAAAGAAACTGGTGATCTCTTTTGGTTTAACACTGAACTCATCAATTTGTTTACTTACATCTGTATTTTGAATTTTTGTGGGTTGTATTTTGTAGTTTATCATTTGTGCTCATTTGCAAAAAATCAGCCGTGTTTTATTTGTTGTTGTATTTTTATTTGCTAGTGTACTGAGGAACAGTTGGTTCTCCAGTAATTTTCCTGAACAGCTGTATGTGAAATAAATGATGATCATACAAAGCCTTTGTTTTTAAATGTAATTCTATTAATTTTCATAATGTGTCCCAAATACAGTGATGCAGAGGAATCCGTGTGAGAGAAACATTCATTTTTAAAATTACTCTGATCTAATAAAAGCCCAGTTGGCAGATATTACTGAAGCAGCTCAAAATAATTTCTGGTTTTGCTCAGATTATAAATTGTAAAATACAATGTTCTTTATTAGTGGTATATGAAAAACAATAGGGCCCTGGAGGAGATCTTTGTGGAGACCAGCCGACCCTTTATTTTGAAAAAAAGGAGCTTTTATTTTACAAGGGACCACTTCTCCCGGAAGTGATTTGCCTGTTGCCAAACATACGGGACATATCATTCATTGTTTTCAAAATGAATCATGCGTATTTGCGATTAAAATAATTTCTTTTTACAAAAACGGTGTTTGCTGTAAGTATTAATTAAAGTAATTCAGTTTGACCGTGAAACGCATCGCAGTGGAGCCGTTGTAAACTACTGCCCATAATAAAATAACACAGCTGCTTGTGTTGGGCAAACATGCCTCTTGGCGTAAAGCCATGCTGTGCTGTCTGCAGGACAAACTCTTCCTCCATGTGGAGAAAGGGAAACCAGGGAGAAATTGTGTGTAACAGCTGCACGGGGAAGAGTTCCAGCAGCGGATCCTCCGCAGCGTCAGCGCCGTGCGCCGTACAGCACAATAACGGAGGAAAACAGGTGTGAAGTTTCCTATCGCAGAACACGCGTTTATCATTCATGCTAGACTCTGTGTACGGTGTTGTGGAAATGTGTCTTCTTCTGTATTTGTAGTCCAAACAGGAGATCCACAGACGTTCTGCTCGGTTACGGAGCACCAAATATAAAGCGCCAGCTTCTGAGAAGAAAGTGTCGACCAAAGGAAAGGGTCGAAGACACATTTTCAAGCTGAAGAATGTAAGTGTGTTCTTACTCCCCCTTCTGTTTCAAAATGTTGTGATTGAATGTATTCATCAACTCTGTTTGCAGCCCATCAAAGCGCCAGAGTCCGTGTCGACCATCATTTCATCAGAGTCCATGTTTTATAAGGTAAGTCTATCTGACTCTCCCGCTTACACGTTCACTGTTCATTCACTAACCTGTCACTAACCTGTCACTAACCTGTCACTAACTATCGGCTCAGGGCGTGTACTATCAAACAGGAGATGTCATTAAAGTATTAGACGAGGAGGATGGTAAACCGTATTACGCGCAGATTCGCGGTTTCGTGCAGGATCAGTACTGTGAGAAAAGTGCTGTTTTAACCTGGCTGATCCCAACTCAGACCGCTCCTCGAGATCGCTTCGACCCAAGCACCTACATTCTTGGTAAGGTCATGTTTGGTCTATACGGATGAATGTGCTGCGAATGTTGTATGTTAGGGTTAAACATTAGTGTATTATTGTGTATTTAAAGGAACTGGAATTGATTTGGTTAACGGGGATAAGTTGCAACAGATACAGCCCTGTTTAAAGCATGCATAACAGACAGCTCTTCAGATTGTGTGTCAGCACAGCGGTATTGACACATTTCTGTTTCTGTTTAGGTCCTGAGGAGGACTTGCCAAGAAAAATGGAATACCTGGAGTTTGTCTGTCACGCCCCGTCAGAGTATTTTAAATCAAGGAGTTCCCCTTTTCCCACAGTACCAGTTTGTCCAGAGAAAGGCTACATCTGGACTCACATAGGACCAACACCTGCAGTTACGGTTAAAGAAACCGCAGACTGATTTTAACATGACTGTATATTCAGACTGTTGATGAAGTGAACTGAGAATATTCAATACTGTTTCAAAAACAGTTCTGCAACATAAAAGAGAAATGAGAGGTAAAAAATGATCTCGATTGTTACTGTTGTTCAGGAGATCACCAGTAGATGCTCTTTTGATCATGTGGTGCAAAAACATTTCCTCTCAGAACGTTGATTTTTATATTTTTTAGGATGGATGATGTTAATGTCTTACTGTATCTTTGTGGTCAGATGATAAACATGTTTTATGTTCAAAATATATCTGGATATGAGTGACCCTGTCCAGGTTAATAAGTGTCTCCAGTAGTAGGAGGAAAATGTTTTCCCTGAAGTCTTGCAGTCCTGCTTCATGTTTGTGGGGAGCTTATAAACCCCCTACAATCCATTGAAGAGGGCTGATCAGAGTTTATGCTCATATCTAGAGAAAACAGGAATATTTTGAATAGACAGTTGTAAGGTAGTTAAAATGGACACTGTTCATACTAAAGTGAAACATACTTTAATTACTTTCTCTGAATCTCATAATGTTTTTCTAGGTTCCTCATAGGTTTCAAGGGTCAGATTCCTCAAAGGCTTCTGACAGGTTTTCTAGTAATGTAACAGAAATGGATGTTTATATATGCTGTCATAATGTTGTTGTAATGGGTTACCAGGGTGTTACTGTGTGATTTCTGACACTTTCTGCATCTCAAGCTAAATAATAAATATCGCTCAGACAAAATTTCAGATGTAATATTTGTGGTGAGTTTCTTGTGTTTCATTACATTTGTGAGAAGTTACTCCAGCTAAACCTGTGCATACATCATACAGTGTTTAACAAACATGAAACATTACACGCTTGTATAGTCATAACTCTTCTATTATAAATAATGACCTATTAAAGTGTCATTATAAAACATGTATCATGTATAACATATATATAACAGTTTTTAAACATTTATGGCTTTTAAAAGATTTTAAAAATACCTAAAAATCTACCTTTAAAAATCTAAAAAAATATATATTTTTTAAAAGTATTTTTAAAATCTTTTTAAAGCCATAAATGTTAAAAAAAAACTGTTATATACAGTGGCGGTTTTAGGCATGGGCGAACGGGGCGGCACACGAACTTGGAGGAAAAATAAATCTGTGCCGCTAAGCGGTTTTCTGTTATCTCTGATACCTGTGCCGCCCCTGCTGCAGAAGGAGCCGCACAGAAGCTGAGCGAGCGGAGAGGAGGGGATGAGAGGGGGTGGGGGAGGGGAGGAGGGGATGAGAGGGGGTGGGGGAGGGGATGAGAGGGGGTGGGGGTGGGGCGCCGGGAGGGAGTCTCGCCCGGAGAGCAATTCAATGTAGAACCTCCACTGGTTATATATATATGTTATACATGATACGTTTCATAGAATTGAAGTGTGCAAACCTAAGATTTTAAGTATCTTAAGCTTATAAAATACTTCAGAAAATTAAAATGAAAACTAGTTCATTTTAATTTTTTTATAGAGCTTTATAAAGCTTTGGGCAGGAATTCTTGTACAATTTAAGCAACAATAAACGGTTAAAATGTGAGGCGTCACAAGAGAAGAGTCTGAGTTTCCTGTCTGATGAGCATTTTACTGACTCGACAGTCATTCTGATTAAAACAGTAATAATTTATTCACAGTAATTTACCGCTGTCAGTTTTCTGAAACACTCTTCATTAAACATTCCATTGAAATCAAAATGGGAAAACTGCAGTCAAGAGACTTTCCTTATAAACATGCCAGACACATGACATTTTCAGGATGGGATATTATTTGTATGGGGAATCTAAACACATTATTTACCCAGTGAAACAATGTTACTGTATTACAAGATTACTGTCAGACTTTTAATATTACAATAGTATTTGTAAGGAATGAAAATGGCATGCGATAATTAATGAATGTGTACATTTATATATATATTTTTCTCTAGTTCATCTCATGAATTTAGAACATTTCTTAAATTTGAACCAATGAAAAGAAAAACGGGCATTTCAAAACATTTGTCAGAAAGGAAATTTTAATAAGGGACTCAATCACATAATACATGTTTTATTAAATACAAGACATCAGACATCACAGCAGGCAGAAGTTTCAGTGTGATCACTTCTTCTGCCACTCCTCACGCTCCTTCCTCTCACGAATCACCTCCTCCAGATACGGCTGAAGATAACACACATCCTACAGCACAGGAGTTCACATACATATTAAACAAAAATACAAGCCTTCACTTCCGCCACAGCTCAGATCTCCAGCACACTGTCCAAATGACAACATCACTTCCACACAACATTCTGCCTAACACTATGAGATATTACGACTTTTTATTGTAAGCTGTTTACTGCATTTCAAATTCTTTGCATTGAATTTCTGCATGTCTTAACATTTCAGAAAACATGATGTTAATGTTCAGAGAATGTTTGAACACAGAAACAGTTACAGCACGAAAACAAACCTTACAGATTGAAGTGAACATGGAAAGTCTCAGCTTCACACTTTCTTACCTGCTCATATTTAGTCCAATGGTGTTTGGGGAGAATCTGATGTTTCATTGACAGATCCAGAGCTCGTTTAACGCGGAACATCCTGTCGTTGTAAACGGATTCTGGGAGTCGACGGACGGCTTCTTTCACATCACTGTCTTCATTAATGGTGTCATCCCGCATCAAGCCTGCATAACGCCATGATTACAACATCACTTCCTAAAGATCTCACATTCAAAACTATTGTAAAGAGATGAACACAACTTACCGAGTTTGTTAAAACCACATGCATTGTAGTACCACTTTCTGAAGCCCACTAAGAGCCTGCTGGTCGCGGCTGGGTCAGGAAACAAACAGGCCAAATTATCGCACGTAACCCATTGATAAAAACACAATTTACTGACGCGTTTTCACGTTAACCGATGACCATCAGATGCTGACCCGTGCAGCTTTTATTACTCAATAACAATATCACAGGTGCAATAAACTGTTATCTCAGGTCATCGTATAATGAACATATAACACACAGTAAATGACACATTTTGATCGGTAACGCGCACAGCTGGTGCTTTCATTACAAAACGAACAACTGCGTCAACACACATGCACTGCAATACAGCACAACACAGACAGATCAATAAACACGCGTTTATAACGATGACAAAGAAATCTTCTGCTGGCAATATTTACAAACAGCCACAAAAATAATGAGAACATTTCACCTGGTGCCCTCGACGCCATCACTGAGCGCTAGTAGAGCCGCGCTGCATTCTGGGAGATGTGACGTTTCGTCCGTCAGCAGACTGTTAAAAATGACATTTGTATTAACACTCTTTTGGTTTAGTTTGTATGCAACAATGCAAATTTAAACTTTAGTAATATTAGAATTTATACTAATAAATAACATGACATTCACAAAAGCCATCTGGTTTTGGCTGCAATCGTTTGTACTTCCGCTTGTGCTACTGGACAAAAACCTTTGATTTCTTAATCAACCTTATTGAAACTTTGTCACATGACAAGCAATGAACAATTGCTATATACTAAAAGAGCACATGAAGCCAATACAGGTGTTTAATTTGACATTTAAAATGTTTGTACATTAATATGAACAAAGCAGTTTTAAGCCATTTTAAATAAGACTGTCACACGGTACTTATTCAAGAGGAGAGGATGCGTGAAACATTTTCTCTTGGGAAAACTTTATATTTGTATACAAATAGAATAGAATACTGATAAAATTGAAAAGAAATATGTACGAGTAAATCATATAATAATGATGATGATGATGATGGGTTTGTAATAGACTGTTTTGGAAATGTCCACTGGATGGTGCTCACGCTCCCGCATACAGTTCAATGTTATTTAAATATAGCGCATCCGCACACTGTTTCAAAGCAAGATGAATATTAGTTAAATTAATAAGTGATGCCAAGAATATAATTGGTTTATGAATATAAAGTTAACTGAACCGATAACTACAACACAGTTGAATCACTTACGATATAAACGACATGTATTATGAAAAGCGCTATACACATAAAATTGAATGAAACCATTTGAGGAAATGAATGCGCGTCAGAAATCTCTCTCACTGCACGTGAAGACTTATATCTGTCTCTGTGGTTTATCAGAAGATAATGCACACAGACTGATAAATGAAACAGTGTGTGTTCTTTTCTGACTGTGACATTAAATCGCATTGTTATTTTTCATAAATCACGGAGGAAGGAACAGAGACTTCCAGCGTCTTAGCTTTAGAGATATCAGAGAATATGAACTTTAATTACTCCCTCAGGACAACTGAAGTGAACAGATCTCTTTACTGTGAATGACTCTGTCATGCAGTCTAATAGTGTCATCATAGACTGACGACACAGTAAATGAAGGTGCACACAGCAAACTGCTAAAATGTTATTTTTATTATTTATCATCATTATTATTTAAGTTTAGATGTACACTTTAAATGCAGCACTGTAAAACAATAACAGTCTATGAATATTCGATATAAATAATCATCTTTATGATCTTCCCTTTGATCTTGGCCAAACAAGCTTCTAGACTCCATCAAGTTCCTCTGTTTCAGAATTACTGAGACCTTCACAAACAGAAAAGATATCATACAGTACCTGCACACACATCATGCATTTCATCTTTCTTCCTTTGCGATAAACAGACTAAAAAACAGAAGTGCAAGAAACACTGATAAATAAACTAATTCTGTATGTTGTTTAATACAGAACTGTCTGATGAAAAGCAACAATGATTTCAGTTGGTTATTTTTCAAGGCATCTGCAGTTAAGGCAACTTTCAGAGAAACTGAGAAATCTAACCAAACACACTGAGCCTGAATCTCTCCAGTTCCCCAGTTCATATATAAATACTGTCTGTATGAAATCTGACTAGTGCACCTCCATGAATTTATGTACAACAAAACTGCAGACAATCCTTGCAGACAAGGAACTTTCAAATGTTTTCAGTAAAACTGCTGTTTCTTTCATTAAAATCAAATGAAAAACTCTACAAATATATAAGCAGCTTTGTAATATATCAGACTGTTGATTTGTTTAATGATGTTTAGAGATTGTTTATGAGCTAATATTTAAAAACAGACATGTTTCTTCTGTTGTTCCCTCCACATGATAAAAACTGAACAGAAAGTACAGCGAGTAAAACTATAAATGTCTCTCTGAGATAACTGCCATTGAGAGAAACACCTGCAAATGTTTCATTCTATCAACAATACAAATGATACAAAAGAGTTAAAAACTGAAAGGTGTCATTTCTGATATGCACAGAAAACACTGGAGATGAGCTCTTATTCAAGTACAATGTTGCATCATCATTTCATGTAGAAAATACTGTACAATACATCAGAAATACCCATGATACATTTAACTATTAACACCCTAGAAAAATAGTTTATATTCCCTCTTAAATGTCTAAGAATAATAAGAATTGCATTCCAGTAATAAGGCAGTAATAATATTTAATACAATTCTGTGACGTGAGTTACCTTATCTTCCTCTTAAACAAACAAACAAACAAACAAACAAACAGTAAAACATTCAGTATCATGTTAACTTGAGACAGCTAATGTTATGACAGTTAACTTGAAGCTAATGCCGTCAACTTTAGTCATACACATTCCCTGAGGATGAGGGTCAGTTATGCTGTTGTCATAGCAATGGGCGACTGCCATATTTTCCTACACTGAGTGACACGTGCAGAAACATCCTCATGCTGATCATGTCAGAGGAGTTTCAATAAATCTGTGAATACACAAACAGCACATGAGATGTAGAGGAGCTACCTGAACCGACTTCAAACACAGTTCAAGTGGAACTGAGTCCTTCATGTTTGTGTGTCCACAGCAATGTCATGACTGAGGTTTCTTACATTAGCTCCGTCAGCACCATCATTCATCTCGGCACATTTTGAGCACAAAGTTCAACACACGCATCTGTACATTGGTTTAAACTGTTGAATCTCTTATCAGGTTCCTCTCTGCTCCAGCTGTATTAGAACTGCAGGTAAACTGGGTTGCTGTTTGCTGTCTGGTGGCCTCGCTGGATGTGTGTGCTGAAATCATACTTATCAGCACAGCCATGCAGACAGATATTGCACTGGAATGGCCCGCCATCCCCATGGCAACTCATGTGCAGTGCGTACAGGACCTCATCCAGGAAGATGATGTCACAGTGGACACATCTGCTGGACAGATCATCTTGTGTGGACTGATCAACCTTCCCTGTTATGGGGACTTGTGAGGCAGAATGATGCTCAAGGTCCTCTGGCTGGTCCTTCTTGCTTTCCCTTTCTAAGACAGATGAGGCCTGTTTCTCGCCCGTGACCTCTTTGGCAGTGAGAGCCTCTTCGGGTGTCGGGCTGGGTGTGGAATGTTTGATGGCAAGGTCGAGCGGGGTGTCGCTCTCAGGTTCAGCAGGGGGAGGTGGTGGAAAATGGGGTGGTAAACTGAAGGTGGGGTAAGGCACAAAGCTTTGACCCAGACTGGGCAGGTCAGTCACATGACTGTTATGGTTGTTATGGAGGAACGGAAGGCTGAAGAAAGGGAACTGATACTTCTCGATGGGGCTGCCCCGCTCTGAGCCGGCCTGCCCTTCAGCCCCTCCATCTGCAGGGCTTTTCTGTGTATGCAGGGGAGGCATCTGCTTGTGGATCTCCAGCATCTGCTTGAGCAGGAAGGTGTGGGTGGCGTGGGGACTGGGGTGACTTCTGGGGCCTGAGGGACCACACGTCTTGTATTTGTTGAGATGCTCCTCGCTGTTGAGATGCTCCTCGCTGTTGAGATGCTCCTCGCTGTTGAGATGCTCCTCGCTGGTGACGC
The DNA here is from genome assembly GCA_036877575.1 of Botia almorhae. Taxonomy (NCBI): domain Eukaryota; kingdom Metazoa; phylum Chordata; class Actinopteri; order Cypriniformes; family Botiidae; genus Botia; species Botia almorhae. Next base: position 27,087 of record JAZGTJ010002893.1, on the reverse strand, counting down.
GCTGCTGCTTGGAGCTCAGCTGCTCAGACAGTACGGGGTCGGGGTTCAGACGCTTGCGTGTCCGTCGACGGATGATCTGCTTACCGTTATTTTGCTTGATAATGTTCAGCGGTCTGGGGGTCTGAAAAGAGAAAAGAAAATGATAACTTACTGACCTAACACACACATTATATTAAAATGAAGATGTTTGTTATGAAAGCAGTAAACTAGTCCTGTAAACTCAGTGCTCACTGTGTCTGGCTCAGGTTTACAGGTCAGGTGTTTGTTAAGTATGTGGAGCACACAGATGTTTGGGCAAAATTACTTTCACAGGTTTTTCAGCTGGCTGGAGAATGAAAAGGGCTTTTTCACCTGGAGAAATCATGCACAGACAGCACAGAGATGCTTACAGCGCAGAGACGCTGACAGCACAGAGATGCTACACTGTCACTCTACATTCATCTGAACTCTGTTTTTCCTCTGATTTTCGGGGGGGTTCTCATCTCCCTCCTTACCGAGTGCAGCTTCTGATACAGGCCACACGCGTTACACACGTACCCTCCAGTAACATTCTTTCTCCACAGTGAGGTCTTGGTGGTCAGACAGTTGGCACAGAAGACCCCTGAACCCCGTCGTCTCTGAAATGATAAAAAAAGAGAGAAAGTCAAAGATTAAAGATGACAGGTGAGCTGTAAGAACTGTGACAGTTCTGATGCGGTGAGATCAGACGTGATGCTCTTGTTTAGAAGAAAACGTTTATTTAACTACAAACACAAATGGCCGGAGCTGTGGGCAGACTGAGGTGTGAACAGACACTCATCCTGTGAAACAACAGTACTTACTCCACCTCTCTACTTCCTGTGAGTCACAGACAAAAACAACCTAAACATGCACAGCTAAAATACAAGTTAAACGTTCATGCAGCGATTACTGCAAACTCCGGTTTTACAGCTTGTTTGCTCTCATTATTCATCACATTCAGTTCAGACTGCATGACTCACAAATTCTCATTTATATATAAATTGTAATACTGGTTCAAGCTTGTAAAGTCTTCAACTGTGGGTGGTCCCCTCTTCCTCTCTGCCCCGTCAGCAGTTTAGTCCACACCCTCTGTGTGATCATGCCCGCCCGTGTCCTGTAGTGGGTGAGGGGCTGGGCAACAATGATTTGCTTTCACTCTGCTTGTCTGATCCATGAACACACACACACACACTCGCTCACTCGAATCTGCAGCACATGCTAATATTTACCAGAGCAGAGAGCTGGCGGAGACTAACACAGAACACAAGTGTGTTAAGAGTCTCTTTATCAGCGTTGTCCTCTCTCTCTCTTTCTCTGACTCTCTCAAGCGTTCCTGTGTCCAGGATCAGTTATACAGTGTTAAGTAGAAGACAGTTTGACAACATTTTTAACTTATAGAAATGGTCCAGCAGCACATCTGTATATAGCATCAGACTCTCTCTGGTCAGACAAGAGGAAACCTGAGGAAACCACAGACTCCTGACATACCGCACCTCCAGACAGATGTTATCATGTTACCAATAGCCCTGCTGTGTTGTTCAGAATGTCCATTTTTAAAAGAGGAGATGGGATGTGGGTATGGCACAGACAAACAGTATGATACATTAATTACCGTTACTGTAACCGATTATTGATTTAGCCTGAAGGAACCTGTGGTGCTCTCGCCCTACAGCACGTCAGAACACAGGTGTGAACTCGGCAGAACTCTAGCTATCAGCATGTCTCTGGAACAGAATCACGTTACAGTCACTCTGATCCTGCACTGATCTTTGCTGAACCGCTGATGGACAAACATGGGGAAAGAATCCTCATTTATTCAATTATACATTAAACAACGTTTATTTCCCCGAAATATATATATAAATAATTGCTATTCACTAATGATGCACCACGTCAACACACAGGAGCTCAAAGAGAACAAATGAGCCAGGCGGAGCGACAGGGCTGTACAGCTTTCATTCAGCACAGCCTTCCAAACATCCAGCAGACATATGTATCACTTCACAGTCAAGAGATTAAATGACTTCCAGCTGGACCGATGATAAGATATAAAACTGCTGAAGCACATTTTCCCTGTTTTCATCTTCTCTTTCTTGTAATGTAACACTGCCACACTACAGAACTTGTTCCCAGTTTCCCTCTAAAAAACAAATATCTCTCCATTAGTCTACAGACACTGAGTGTGGAGGAGTGTGTGTGTGTGTGTGTGAGGGCATATGGGCTTTGCAGGCAGTCTATATAATATCTATTTAATATCTATAATCTATATAACCAAAGAGTGTCAAAAACCTCTGTGTGTGAAACTTACCCAATGGATGTATCAACACTCTTGGAATGTCTCTCATCCAATCAGATCAGAACTAATTGTTGTATAAATACTGTTGAATAGATATATATGTTGTGGCACTACCTGTGGAATACACCAGAAAACCTTCAACATACTCAATGTGGAGTGTCTCCACAAAGACATAAAAACAGGTTCTAGACAGGAAGTCAAGACACAGTTTATATGTGCGATACATTGATGTGAATGCACTGAACCTCAGAAAGTGAAGTATCGTTTTCAGTCACGTTTTCATTTCTGTGCTGATGTCATACAGCTGTAAGTTAATGTGTGTGACAGATGCGGTCAGAGTTTTTTTGGGGGGAGAGTTTGGATAAAAAAAAAGAAAGAGAATGAAAAGAGGGGGGAAGACAGTGAAGAAAGAAAGAAAGAAAGAAAGAAGACAATAAACAGATAAGCAAAGTAAGATGTTTCCTAGTTAACTGTACACAGAGAACAGAGAGAACACAGAGAACACAGAGAACACAGACAACACAGAGAACACAGACAACACAGAGAATGGCTTTAGTGGAATCGAGAGAGTTTTGGTGCTCTTTGTGCCCAACATAACTGTTCTGATAATCCATCTGTTCTGAGGACAGAACTTCCTGCTTCAATTCTGAAAAACAGGAACTGGTTAATTACTGTGATATGTACTGAAGTCCATGTTTGAGAATGACAGTCCCTTTTCTTCAGAATTTAGCTGTATTCTACAGGAGACAGCAGGCCACATTTTAAACCCATACTAAACAGATGCATCTGCTATCGAATGTCCAACTAAAAGGAAGAGACAAAACAAACAGCTCTCTGATTTCTGACTGCGGTTAATCCTGAGCGCCAGTCAAATCAACCTCTCTCTCTCAGAGAGCGAGTGCTGAAGGTTTGTGTGAGCAGTGGCTCCTGACAGGGTTCTTCAGTGAGGAACCCACCCTGACTGAGCCTGCTTTCATTATACTGATGGCTCACAACATCAAATCATGGTAACTCAAGAAATATTGTGACTGAGTCCCAATAAGCTGTTGAGCTCCAGCTGCACATCCTGAATCTTTCCACATCCTCACTGACACACCCAGACTGATGAATTAACCACTGACAGACCACGTCTGGCCCTCTCCACCAGCCGTTCTACAGATCATACGGAAAGAAGCCAGAGAGCCACTGATTCCTGTCAACCCCTTTCAAAACCAAACAAAAAGTTTCCCTGAAAACAGCACGTGTGAAGCTGGTTTACATGACCTGACTTCATGTGTCTGATATCTGCCCAGATCTGTAGCCAACATGGCTCGGTTCTAGCTGGAGGCAAAATCCTGACCAGAATGTTTGTGCAATATCAAAACAGTTTCAGCTCCCAAACTCTGAAAAGGCTCCATTCAAGCGGCCCCAAAAACAGCAACAAAGCCCAGCATTTCAAACCATCAAAAACTGGCAGAACAAACACCAACACAGTTTACCACACTGATCCAAATAAAACCCGCCTCAGAAGATGTAGATGTTTGCTGGAACAGTGTGAAGGGCCTTCAGAAAAAGATTTCCCATCATAGGTGATTTGAAACAAGGCTTTTTATGGACACCTGGTTAAACAGTGAGGTTCAGAGAGAGCAGATTTCTGTGTACAGTTTGGATTGAATGTCACAGTAAACAGGTTTGTGTCTGGTTAGAGGTCTGTATATCTACCCTGCAGCTCAGAGCAGTGCTGGGTCTGTTTGTCTCGCCTGCTGAGGAGCATGATGGCTCAGTTTCTGTGTCTGCTGAGTAACTACTTCAGTTTGTTTAGCCAGAGGCTTTGAGTGATACACAGAGCTGCAGTGGCTCTCTGTACATACTGACTTCATTAAAACTCCAGTAATGATTACACACAGACACAAACAACTGCAGCTCAGGGGGACAGACAGACACTACCAGAGCACACAGCTCAGAGGACAGACGGAGAAGCAGCTGTTAAACCTCTGTCATAAACATCACTCCATCATCTTATGATAGAGTGTGGCTCGGAAAACACTCATATCACCTGACACATCTCACTGAATAAAGCAGATTCAGGTACTAAAACAGGTACTGAATCATCACTGAAATATCACACGTGTCACTCTGCTCTACACTCTGTTTTAGACTTCCAATCAGAAGAGTTTTAGGGCCGTCTGTCTGTCTGTCATCCTGCAGGGTAAAGCACAGCTGTGATGGGAAAGTGGATTATTCAGGTGTACTCTGATTCAACAGTTCTCAGTTTGATGTGTGAAAATGTTGTTTTGCTAACCCTGATTACAATCATCTCAATGGTACTCTGGCATTGAGGCGGAGTCTTATTAGGAGGGGGCGTGTCTAAGTGCCTCAGCCTGGTAGACGTTCCAGGACAGACAACATCATTTTCATCACCTTTAACAGAAATCTCAGCTGTTGTGCACCTGTCTGAATGGCCTGATTATGAGATACAGATGCAGAACACTTCTCACCTGCAGATGTGACGGAGGCTCTTCTTTGCTCTCAGCAGAGGTGGGGCATTGCTGCAGAGCTCTCTCTCCAGTGTTTGGTGGCGTGTCAGGAAGGCACGGTTTAGCTTCTGTGCTGAGGTTGAGCAGCAGTCCTGCTGAGTCTCGTATCATCGCCCTCTTCTGCTGCTGCTCTTTTACTGTCACTGTGTTCAGCAAACCCAGCAAGGTCTGGAGGAACGGGTCGGGGCTGCCTCTAACAATCTCCCCCGTGCGTTCTTTAGGGACCCACACGTGACTCTGCACGAGCTGCTCCCCACCTCGAACCCCCTCACCCACAGCTTCAACCCAGGTCTTGTCTTTTTCGAGCAGGGTGTCACTCTTCATGCCCGGCAGCAGCTTAGCTCCACTGGCCTCTGGAGGCAGCAGACTGTAGAGCTTCAGATCATCTTTGCTCTCCTCTTTAATGTGGAGGGTTGAAGGGGCAGAGCAGCCATTGGCAGGGGTGGAGGCGGGGTCAGAGGAGTCCCGGCAGTGGGCGGAGTTAAAGTGCTCCAGCAGCGCTGTGGTGTCTGTGACAGTAAAGCTACAATGCCGACAGCGACAGCAGCTGTGAACTCTCCTGCAAACACCGAGAGGCAAAGAAGGTCGTCTCACATATGTGCACATATATTCTGCTGTGAGTGTTAAACATACAGATGAACACAACTTACTGCTTTCTCTCTTTAACAAAACAATCATATTCAGTCATTTCAACATTTGAGTGATTCATTATTTCCTGTAATTAAACGGGCTGTTATCGCACATTTTCATGTGTTCTTCAGTAAGAAATAAACACAGTTTTCACATGATGTACCTCACTAAATGCAAAGTAATTAAGTTTGACATGTGAAATTAAGGAGATTTTATGTATTTACACAACGTATAAATTAGATTCACTTCATGACGTTTAACATTTTCAGTTTTTATTTCATTGTGCTGCGTGACAGTTGAAAACCTGTAACCCAACAGAAATTCAACAAAAACCTGCTTATATCAGCCGCTGCACTCACTGTCCAGCAAACTGTCTTTTGCTTCTGTCAATACCAATTAACAGACTGAAATGATGTGATGCTAACAAATATAAAACATTGTATAGCAGTTATATCTTTACTAATATTACCTGCAGTGATGACAGATCTCCTCCCCCACTTCAGTACAGAACTTACTGCAGGTGTATTCTCCAGCACGACCCCGCCCTGGCCCCGCCCCCCCTGACTCCTGCTTCTCTGCTTTGACTTCCAGTAAGGTGTGAGGGCTGTGGGTGCTGTCATAGTGCCACAGAAGTGAGTCGATATCAGCTGATGTGAAGGGGCATTGGTCACACAGGTGGGTGACGGGCGCTCTGGGGGCTGGTGGGGAGGGGCTGCTGCCCGCTGTGAGCTGCAGCAGAGCACAGCATGAGCACGAGCGCTTACGACAGGCGAAGGGATATGAGATTTGCCCCCTGTGTTCCTCGGCTGAGCAGAGTCCTCGCTGGCAGCACGGGCAGTGCTTGATGGTGCACTTGTGAATACTGTGAGTGTGCTGGTAATGATGCAACAGCGGAATCACAACGATTACATCCGGACCGTGAGTCACAGAGTAACAGAAGTCACAGAACTGGCAACTGTAAATTACGATCATTTCCGGGTCACCTGCTGCCCCGACATTCCTGCTCTGCTGCTCCGTCTTCATTAAGTGCGAGTCTCCGCTGCAGGGCTTACTGAGCTGCAGTGAGTCTTTGGGCTGCATCAGGGCTGTGAACGGCATCGTGTTGTGCAGCATGAGGAACTTATTGTCCGGTTCCGTGTCCTGTCGTGTCCGGTTGTGCAGATCCAGGTGATATTTGCGAAAGTGCTTGATCAGGTCTGTGGGGTCATTGCCATAGTAACTGTACCTGCAGATGTTACACTTAAAGTCCTGCAGTTTGAGTGAGGTGGGTGGAGGGGCACCTGTCTCAGAGGCCTCCTCCACTCCCCCTGCAGGCCTCTGGGGATAAAGCGTGACAGAGGCCTCTATGTCAGCTCTGTGAGGGCTGACAGGGCCCAGCAGCACCAGCGAGCTGTGGTCTACATCCTTCTCCTCTCCATTACTGATACAGTCCAACCGAGCAGTGAGCTCTGGACCATTTGGATCATTCTCACCATCTCCAGCTGTGATCTGTGTCAGGTCCTCGCCCTTACCTGCATCAGAGTGCATCAGAGAAGTGGTGGAGTCCAGCAGCCCAGTTTCAGGTTCCTCCCGGCTGAAGACATCAGGTCTGTGTGGTCTGATGGGGTCAGGGGTCGACGGAACCTCCTTTTCTTCGCTCAGAGGCCTGTTGGGCTTACAGGCCCAGCTGTCAGGGGTTCTGTCTTCCGGGCCTGTGGCCTCTGCTATCACACCCTCTTCATCCTCTTCCTCACCACCACAGCTTCTCAGAGGGGGGTTCTTTTTCCGCACCATATCTGGAGCAGAGAAGAACAACATTAGTGACGCATCATTACTCAAGAACACTCAGTACTTTTTCAGTACAGATACTATTTTATCTGAAACCTTTTTCCACCCACCTAAACTCACTAATGACTCATTCTAATGATTGTAAAACCAAATAACTAACTGGCAATTTTACCACAGCTGCAGAAGTGTGGAACCAAAACCAGCTACAAACTTTTCTTAAAAACTCGCTGCAGTTCTCAAAGAAACAAGCAGTTCAACATAAATCAGTTTTTATCGAATAAAAGCGCAAAACAGCGACTAAAGCGCTTCGAGATCCGCAGATGATCGTGTAAACAAGCGGCGACGCGCTTCCTGCACGCAGTTACGGAAAGTTTTCAAAGTTAGTTTCACCAATGAAACCTTTTGTAACTTTACACATCAACCGTACAGCTGCTATATATATATATATATAAAAGCCGGGTTTCCTGTAAACAGTGCAAGTAAACACGCTGCTGCGGTATCATGCAGATCAAATGTACACGAGAGAAAGCAGCATTTCTCTCTCGTTTCATCAGTTTGCGCATTGCAACACACAATTATTTTTTTCTTTCACTAAAATGAGAAGTAAAGTAATCCACAAAACCTCGTTTTTCTCTCCTCGTCTCTAAACCCCACTACTGAGAGCGATTAAGTTCATTTCAATAATAAATATTTCCTCCACAACTATATATAGAGTCGCGCTGGAATGATTCATCAAATCCCTAAACATAACACAAC
>JAZGTJ010002893.1:0-18605 GCA_036877575.1 Botia almorhae | reverse complement strand
TCTGGATCAGGAATCTCGTGTCAGGACCTCAGACTCGGACCATGACGTCAGACATCAACACATGAAGAAGTGTTTGCGGAGGAGACTCTTAAAGCGACAGTGACCGCTAAACAGTCTTCACTCTGCGGTGAAGCTGAGAATATCGTTCCGCTGTCTGTTATTAATAACATCTCCAAAAGCTTCCTCGTTACTAAAACACTCAAGAACTGAAACCAAATAAGTGAAATGAAACGGTGGCGTGGTAACATTTAGTGAACGTTTACCGGACAGAACCAGCGGATGTATTTGATAACATTTATGGAAATGTACATCATATGTTTGAGAAGCTGACGTGCACTGTTCTGGGAGCTGTAAACGGAATACTTTACAGATGACAGAAACACGTTTCTTGCTGTGTCTGTGTGTTTAATTCAGCTTTTATTGTAATTACTTTCTGTAAACCATTCTGAAAAACATTTCGGGAAACACTCATTAAACCATTGACTCGTTAAACCAGTTAAATGCATTTCACACATGGATGTGACTTTTTAGTACTTCCTATTGCCAAGTGCATTGTGGGATATGTTTGCTGTCCATTTCAGTGCATTATTTAAAATACTTTTACACATGTAAGACATTTAAGAATAACAGTGCAGTTCTGAACGAGACTCAAACCTGTGGATGTTTTCGGAGAACAGCTGGCACTGGTGATTGTACACAGTACACTGAGAAAACAGTAGTGCCCTTTGTAGTACAGAAACTCATACTAGATTTGGCTGGCAAGACATGAGGGAGCACAATCAGGGAAGTATTTACTGGGCTCATGATATTTAGCCAAGCGCCAAGAGCTGTTGTTCAGCCTGTGTCGTTTTTTAAACTGTGCCGTTGTTCAGCCTGTGCTATTGTTCACACTGTGCCGTTGTTCAGCCTGTGCTATTGTTCACACTGTGCCGTTGTTCAGCCTGTGCTATTGTTCACACTGTGCCGTTGTTCAGCCTGTGCCATTGTTCACACTGTGCCGTTGTTCAGCCTGTGCTATTGTTCACACTGTGCCGTTGTTCAGCCTGTGCTATTGTTCACACTGTGCCATTGTTCACACTGTGCTGTTGTTCAGCCTGTGCTATTGTTCACACTGTGCTGTTGTTCAGCCTGTGCTATTGTTCACACTGTCCTGAAATATCATGAACATCTGACTTTCACCAGCGTCATACAACCAGCTCTGTTTCCTCACACTGGACGGGGAGAGTGACTCTGCACACCATATCACCAGTTACACCTGTTAGAATTGATTTCTCTCTCCATCTTTACACTACATCTGTGAAGAGAAACTGCGTGTGTATATTGGTTTTGTGTTTCATTTTTAGAAAGCGGTATAATACTGTATAAACATTACCTCACTTTAACTCAAAGCAGACAAAGACATTTGAACAGTTAACTTGATGACACACACAGTCAAGTCTTTGTGCTTCACTGCTGGAGGAACGTTCTCATGTGATGAAGCAGGAGGTGAAGAACTGACACGCGGGTGAAGTGTCCAGTTATGTGTCAGTCTCGTTTATTATTGATCCTGTTACATTGTTCACTGTTGTCTTTAGCATGCAGCATGTTTCCCTTGACCTACTGCATCACAAACGAATAAACCTGCTGCGTGTTTCTGCTCGCACAATGATTCAGCAGATGAGATACAGATGTCAGGCTTATAAAAAACATTTTGTTTAAATATTCCTTCGTAATGTTGTGCAACAATATAACTTTCTTCTCAGTAAACGAGTTATTTCTCTAAATGTATTTAAAGAAAAATATTTTCAGTCACTGGATTTGACATTACAGAATTAAAATGACATTTGCAGATGTGGTTAGAATTCCAGTGGTTGCTTTATTTGAGTTCATCATACTCAAACTCTGGGAAACCAGTCCGGCAGGTACCAGTGGATGCTGTTGGAAAAACAGTTGCTCCTGGAACAACTGCTCCTGTGCAGTTTTCTCATGATGCATTCGGAATGCAGACTGCAGATCAGCAGTTGTGTTATAATCTTAAACTTTGGTAGCAGACACACGAGACCCACCTGGCAAACAAGGTGCTGGTGCAAACATGGTGTTCTCCATTTATTTAAAAATAAAGTATCTTCATTTCAGCATGTGATATTTCATCTTATCATCAGAGTCCGGTCACCCACCAGAGAGACGTGTTCTCATCTGAAAGCAATGATTTAGGGACACTGAGCTGGACAATCTATAAATGACAACAGATACAGTGTTACATAACATAACAGTATATATGAATTACAGGATATCTGCGTCTTAAAGATTGATGGAAACTGTGACTGCACTTAAAATATGTCATATTGTAGTTCGACTTTTGATCATATAAAATATGCAATAATAAAACATGTCTGATACTTTCATAAAGTGTACATGTCAAATCCTATAATAATCAGTTTTGAAGAAGCCGATCTGAAACTGTAAACTGCCAAAATACAAGATAAACAAGGACAATAATTCAACAACAAAGACCTTCTTCCATGCAAATCAAACACACATTTATTAGTATTAGAAAACGAACATGCAAATCTTCAGTGCAGAGCTAAAATGTGAAAGAACACACAGCAGAACTTCATGTTGACAGTTTATTAACAACTTCATAACATTTCATGCAGCATTGATATTTCTGCTCAAAATCATCAGTTCTTCACATACATCTGTTACATCTTTAAATAAAATAACTGTCCTATATTATTATTAATCTTATACTTGTTAAAAGTATAATCAAGCTGTTGTCTAGTAATGTGAAAACAATAAAAATAATACAAGTCTTAAAAGAAGCCTTCCATCATCATCATAAAAACTGTGGCTAAAGGAAACAGATGAGATCAGTGGAAGGTATTTCAGAATCTAACTGCTGGATTCCTGCAGAGCTTCAGCCATGAACAGCTTGCCAAGGTTCTGAGACATGAGCTCCTTGATGGTCTGACAGTACGTGTTGATCTGACCTGAGAGGGACAGAAAACCAGGTGTCAGTGAAGGTTCAGAGTCTAAAAGACCTGCTGAGAGATGAGTTACTCTTCTCTACGGCAACCACAACATTTAACTGACTCAAAAACAGTTCATCACTCAACAACACTACAACCAGATTCTCAGAGAACCAAAACACAGTTTCTCAATGAAACAACAGATCCACATCAGCTACATCCTCAAGAAGACAACTGTCTAAATCATGACAATCACTTGAAGACAAAACTAGCACCTTATTCTTCTTAAAGCTACATGTAACATGGTTTCATACAAGATAAAGAGATCATGAAACATCTCACAACTTCTAATGCACTAAAACTCTTATGTTTTCTGAAGGTACATGTTCAGTGGTGGTTTATGGAGACGTAGCACGTACTGGCGATGAGCAGTGTTTCCATCCGTGGAGGAGGTTGAGGAGGCTTGAACAACTTGTTGAGATCTTCTTCAGGAAGTGAAGGTTCTCCACGACTCTGTCTCTGAGCGTTCTCCTGCTGACGTCTCTGAATGTACTGTAGAGAACAGAGAGGGACTCGTGATTCTCAACCTGATGATTGTTATTCTTGTTACTGCCACTGTAACATTACAACAGTCTACAGTGAATTAGGTTTATAGAAACTGAACTCTGGTTGGTTCTTGATCGTGTACATTAACAGTGATTAGTATGTAAATGTTTATGTAAATGAACACAATGAAGTTATCAGACAGCAGTGTGGAGTTACACACACTGCCGCTCTGAGTGAGTGAGGGACAGCTGTGTGGAGTTACACACACTGCCGCTCTGAGTGTGAGTGAGGGACAGCTGTGTGGAGTTACACACACTGCCGCTCTGAGTGAGTGACAGCTGTGTGGAGTTACACACACTGCCGCTCTGAGTGAGGGACAGCTGTGTGGAGTTACACACACTGCCGCTCTGAGTGAGTGACAGCTGTGTGGAGTTACACACACTGCCGCTCTGAGTGTGAGTGAGGGACAGCTGTGTGAAGTTACACACACTGCCGCTCTGAGTGAGTGAGGGACAGCTGTGTGAAGTTACACACACTGCCGCTCTGAGTGCGAGCGAGGGACAGCTGTGATCATTACCTGATGCTTCTGTTGCTGTTGTTTGCTCAGACTGCGGCAGTGATTGTTGTATTTGACGATGTCCTGACTCATGTCATCCACCCGATCCATCAACATCTGCAGACTCTTCTCCAGATGAGAACTGTAGAGGAACAACACACTTCAACACAACACAATTTACTGAAAATCAATTTTTCTTTTTGAAAACATATCTGAACAGTTCAAATTTCAAATTCAAAACATGTTAAACATGTCATTTAATTTCATGATATTTTTAAAAGTTTATTTGAGAATTGTGTAAGACTATTAACTATATGAAACCCTAAATTAAAAATAGTTAAATAATTTTAAAAATTAAAGTAACAGATCCTGTCTTGACTGAAACACTGTTTTATTTTCATTTATTTTGCAGTGGAGCAGTTTGTATTTCATCACCGTGGTGATAATATTGTTTATTCAGCTTGAGAGAATGAGCTCACAGCAGAAATGATGAGACGCTGCTAATCTGAACAACATCCTCTTCCTCAGTTTCTTCTGTAAGTACTTGTGTTACGAGTGTGTGTGTGTTCAGACCTGCTGGAAAGGCTGAGGAGCTCTTGTGTTACGAGTGTGTGTGTGTGTGTGTTCAGACCTGCTGGAAAGGCTGAGGAGCTCGTGTTTGTCTGAAACGGTGCTCTTGTCCTCCAGCTCCCACAGCAGAACGTTGATGAGATGAGAGTTCTTGATGACGATGGGCACCTCTTCAAATATGTTCTCAAACCCCACACTCGCCTTCTTCAGCCTGGACACACACAGTCCCATCATCAACAACAGTGAGACTCCAGAAAGAATTGGAACTGGATAATGACATAACCTAAATATCTCTTACAGTGTGGAAGTGAGCTACAGCAGATCAGTCTAATGAAGTGATTGGATGATTTCATTCAATGTCATGGTGTATGTGTGTGTATTAAAGTCTCACCCATCTGCTGTGAAGTCCTTCTCTTTATAAATCTCCATGAGTTTGGGAGTCAGTCTGTAGGCCTTCAGACACAGAGAACCTTGTGAGGTTTTAACAGGATCTACAGCAAAGAAACATCATCAGTTACATTTCCACACCACTCAATATCTAAAACACAGCTGGTATCTGTTTGTGTGTGTATGTGTGTATATGTGTGTGATGACAGCAGTAGCTCAACTGCTTTGATTCTGAAAATAATTCTGCAAAATCAAACAATAAATCTAGAAATCAAAATTGAGTGATTCAATTAACAAAGATTTAGTGCAACGTTTCATTCTGAAACTTTATTGCATTCTAAAATACTAAAATAAATGAGTTAACGTCTCAAGTAGGTAATTACTGTCAGTTTGGTTATTGATCAAACCAGAAAACCAAACTTCTAAACTGTGAGCTGTAATTTGACCTTTTAACCCTCACATTAACCCTTCAAGTGTTAGTCTGACGATCTAGTGGAGAAACAGACCGTAAATCAGCACGACAGACTCCTCAATGGCGTGCTGGTAGCTAAACTGAGAGTCCAGAAGGGCCCGACTGACGAAAGAGCCGTAGAAGGTGGACTGGTACCAGCCCACATGCAGATGATCAATGTTGACATGCCGCAAACTTCTCATCATCTCCATCTGATACTGGACTGAAGAGAGAGAGATGATCAGATCTGAGGTTGAGATTCTGAAGCATTCTGCTTCAGGATTATCATCTCATGAACACATTTTATGAGATTATCTCACAAAACAAAACCATCAGAACATGCAAAACAGGTCAATACTCCAACAAAAACAATCATCTCCAGAACATCACAGGCTGAAAGAGCTTCAGCATTACGATTATCTTTCATAGTGACGGTTAAAGAGAAGTACAAGATTACTGCACTGAACACAAGTTCCTCACCCTCATCAAAGTCAGCATCATCTTCAGTGTGTTGAGGGAAGGGGAAGCAGTTGGTGATCTCCAGCCTGTCCTCCACCACCAGCCCCAGCAGAACCCCCTGAACCACCTCAGCACCCTGACCTTCCTCCTGATAGTGCTTGAGGATCTTCAGCACCACCTGAAACACACACACACACACACACACACACACGTTTACTTCTCTGTCTAAATGAGAACAAATGAGATCTCCTTGGATCACTGCAGTCACTGCTGCCCCCTGTTGACCGCTTGACTCAACCCGACGGTGCGCTAGCAAACGCACTAGCACTAGCTCGTGGACTATTTGCTAATACAGTGAATAAACTATTAATTAAAAAATAATAACTGTTTTTTAACAGATTATTTTCTAACTTAGAATAAATAAAAAACAGATTTCTGACAACAATACAATACAATGCTAAAAAGTTCGTGATCATATGCGCATAAATGTATAAATGGGTTTTCTACACTCCTTCTCTACTGTTAGCACGTGCTCCCTTCTAAATACTGTAATTGACTGAACATCTGTGTTGAATGAAATCTATAACTGTAAGTTTGACATGTTATGGTATGACGTCAGTGTGAGCAGGTGTACTATCTGACCTCCAGTCATGACATCTCTGATCTCACTGTCTGTACAGTGTTTCAGCGCACTCACCAGTCCTTCAATCTGGATCTGTCTGACAGGAGAGTCCAGAGGTTTTCCAGAACCGACCTCTTTACGGGACGCCATCTCCCCGCGCGCTGCTTCTGAACCAGCAGGACGTGAAAAAGCGACTTCCGGTGAGTGTGCCGCTGTGATCGGAACCGGTGGAGAAATATGAAGCTTTGTGCGCTGTTTCGACAGTAAATTATATACAGTTAGTATTATAATAATTTTACTTTGATATTAAACTTTTAAATATTAAGAGTCATTCTTCATTATTCACATGAAATTTACCACAAGGCGATAATGTGTCTTATATTTGGTTTGTAGCCGTGTGCAGGTTTGCAGCCGGTCACCATTTACTGTAACCACGTTGATATCATGATGGTGAAGTGAGGCGTGAGTTCCGCGTGTTGTTTTGTTGACATATTAATATAAATCAATACTCAATCACAAGCTGTACCTGTACCGTTTACACATTTACTCTTGCCTTGTGAAGACAACACGTCTGTACTGCTGTCTAAGTTTTGTGTATTAATACTTAAGTATTAAACAATCAGAATGAAGATCAAACGTCAGAAGCACGCGAAGAAGAACATTGTTTTCTATAAGTATAACTTCAACTTTCGGGAACCCTTCCAGATTTTAATTGATGGCACATTTTGTCAAGCGGCGTTAAAGAATAAAATACAAATCAAAGAACAAATGCCGAAGTATCTCATGGGAGAGGTTCAGCTCTGTACCACGAAGTAAGTTACTACTAACATCTTTAAGTATTGTCTTCGTTTAAATGTCTTTGTTTAATCTGAGAAATGGGCATTTTGCTTTGTACTTTGCAGCTGCGCATTGAAGGAACTTGAGTCTCTATCAAAGGAACTGTACGGAGCGAAACTCATTTTACAGAGATTTCAGATTAGGAAATGCAAACACACCAAAGATCCAGTACCTGCATCCCAGTGTCTGCTGTCGATGCTGGAGGAGACGAATCCACACCACTACTTCATTGCAACACAGGTAGCTGCTCTGTAATTAGAGACGCTTTTGTAATGTTAGACAGGCTTTACTTGTGCTTAATGTAAAATGATCAAATATAATGATGCATACCAAACCTTCTTATCAGGATCAAGAGTTGACTACAGCCCTGAAAAAGATCGCCGGAGTTCCTCTGCTCTACATTATCCTGAACACCATGGTGTTAGAGAAACCCTCTGCTTGTACCCTGAAGCACGTGGAAGCCGTTCAGCTGGGTGAGATAGTGAGCTCACCCCAGCAGAAGAGCATTCAGAGTCTGAAGGAGAAGGAAGGCCTCATAAAAGACAGTGAGGAGAGAAGAGGCAGGAAACGCAAGAGAAAATCAGGCAAGCCAAACCCTCTTAGCTGTCTGAAGAAGAAAAAGAAGCCAGCGCAACAACAGCCCAAAAAGACAGACGGGGAGAAAAAGAAGCGCAGTCGACACAAGAGAGGAAAGACGTCTGGAGGACAGACAGCAGCAGTCAGCTCCAGTCTCACGACGGCCTAGAGTCTGACTGCACTTCTATTCCCCACATCTCTGTATTCTCTCACTGCATATCATTACCTTCTCATTCACCAGTAAACTGCTGGCTTTATATAATAAATCAGTTTTTGCTCATTTAACCTTTAAGCTTTTAATGGTTGTCTTGTGAAAGTTCCGTTCTTTGTTTTATAAGTTCAGGTTGAGACTCGTTTACAGGGTGTTTATGTTTGGGCATAAAACCATATAGCACAACAAACATTTTTTTAAAACCAGTGTGCAAAGTTGTTCAAACCCTTTTAGAATAAAGCAACATATACATGTGTATTTAAAGGAACAAAAGCACCGAGCACAGGTTTTATTGATGGTAATTACCAACAGTTTTATTTATCACTCAGCCAGTAATTATTGTGGCTTTAAAATTGAGTGGACGTCCTTATTATCCAAAGTCACCCTAGTCCATTTAAACAAGTTATAGAAAAATATACACTTAACACTTTTTACAGTACTGGTTTTGGTCCAAACAAAAGTGGATCAGAAAAGCCAATAATCCTTTAATCTTCAAAGGACTCCCAATTTTCATTTCAGTTTACTTTCAAATGGATTCAGGCAACTTTGAATTAAGGGCTTTACATAATTCCTAAAAGACAGAACACTGAACAAAAAGCTGGTTTAACTTCACAGATTAAAAAATTCACTATTTACAATTATTTTAATATTCAAAGGCCAGTTAATTGATTCAGCTACACAAACTGAAAGATGAGAGGACAGAGAAAGAACAGAGAGGAGAGAGAGAGGGGTTGGTATCAAATGAGATGACAGACAAATGGAGTATGTAAGAAAATAAGAGTTTAAGATGAACAAATACATTTGGAACTCTAGAGAGGATCTAAGGAGAAGACAGATTCAAGACTTTCTTCCATGCCTGCAAATCTCTGCAGTGGAGGGGTGTGGCCCTCACATAAGCCCGCCCCCTAAAACATTCATTTTGCTTCTTGCATCAGGCAGCACACAGGCTGCGTTTTTTACATTAAACAGTTCAGCACATACGAAGAAACCACACACACAAACAACCTGTGCACAGGAACAGATTGATCAGCACTCAGAATCCGTCTCTGCCATAATACATCAACCCAGCGTCTTGATACTTCATCATCAGAGCAGCTCTTTAAAATCTGGTTTCTTTGTTTTACTTACAAAAGGAAAAGTGTATCTGCACACAATGCAGATGATGCGACTGATCGCTGCCTGTTGATAAAGATTCTGCGTGACTGTAATCTGTTATTCTGCATCTTGTTAGGTGTTTTGTTCAGGTCAAGTGTTCATCATTTGAAGGTCAGTGTTCATGACCTTCAAAGCGAAACAACATTTCTTTCCCATTTCAGTTAATCGCAGCACTGTGCTCACAATAGTACTTGAGTGCTTGTCCCAATAGCAGACAGTCCATTCCAGCAGACAGTCACAAAAATCCTTTTACTTCCTGCGCCGGACAGCAGTTTTGATTTTGCGTCCAGCAATTGAATTGGGGCCGGATGGTGCAGCTGAGAAACTTTTTGATAACCTGTCAGTATAAAGAGTCACAATTATCTCTCCATTATCTGCAACAAAACATTGTTGAAATACCAGAACTTGAACTGGTGTTAAAGGTTTAATGACAGATGAGACCTGCATATTATCTCAACATCAGATATTATCTGAATATCAGCAGTCACAGCTCTTGGGGATTTCTCTCTTACCCAATATTGAATGTGGGGGTCTGGCTGAAGTTAAAGCTGCTATTGGTGGGAGCGTTTAGAGTCGGCATGGCTGGACTGGCCGCAGGAGTCGTTGATCTGGCCCCAAAGGCAAACACACCACTGCTGCCACCTGCAGATCCAAATCCAACAGCACTTCCAAACTGGAACCCTGCTTCAAATACCACCACAAGAACATCTCTTCAGAACATCCACAACATTAAAAACCATTAAACTCTCATTTTTAAGATCAAACCAGCAAACCTTAAACCAAGATGAAAGGATTTAATAAAAGTTTTAAAGATTACAAGGTTCAGGACCAACAAACGCATCCAGCTGTTAAGCACATATCTGCATAAAACACAAGCAGTGACCTTGCTGACCTTGGCCTGTGGGGGCAGCAGCAGATCCAAATGTAGATGCAGGGTTGGGCTGCTGGCCAAATACTGGGGCAGAAGTAGGCTTGGCTCCGAAGGCCGAGGCTGGAGAGGCTGTGGCCGAGAATGAAGGTGCTGCTGACCCATAAGCAGGAGCACCGGGCTGAGACGAACCGGGTCCAAAGATGGCCGTCTGTCCGGAGCCAAAGCCAGCAGAAGATGTGGCAACACTGAAAACAAACGGGGAGGGGTTGGCAGCTGGTGCAGGGGCTGAAAGACAGATTATTGACATTATTGTCAATATTGACATTATACAAAAAAGCACTTGACATCCGCTGTCTAACTCAAAAGTTCAGATGAACTAACCGGCAGAGGCTGACGTGGAGGACACAGCAGGACCAAAAGTGAAAGCAGGAGCGGATGAGTTTAAACTTGAGCCGAAGGGCTGAGCTGAAGCAGATGCGTCTAAAGGAGCTGATTGGCTGTCCTGCTGCTGTCCAAACACCTTCGCCGGGGTGGGTTCAGAGGAGGAACTCTGGCCGAATATAAAGGTACTGGCTGGGGCAGGGGCCTGGGTCGAGGTAGTGGAAGAATGGCTGGGGGTGAAGCTAGAGGAAGCAGAGGCGCTTGTGGAGTTGGCCATGAAGGAAAACACTGGCTTTGGAGCAGATGTGTCTGAAAGGCACACAGTCAAAGTTAAACTGTGCTGCTACATATAGTCAAAGCATTTCAGTGAAATGTGAACAGAATGACAAGAAATTCACATGACCACTTGGGTCTCACGCACCTGCCAGACTCTGACCCAAACCAAACGAGGGCTTTGGTGCTTCGGTTGTTTCTGCAGGTTTACTGAATGTAAATGTAGGCTTGGGTAGATCTTTTAGAGGGTCCTGCTTGCTAAAGGTGAAGCCCACAGATGGTGCAGACTTCTCAGCTTCCTTAGCAGCAGTGTATATGAAGCTGCTGGAGGGCACAGAGGTGTCCTTCTCCTCTGCTTTTCCCAACGTGAAGGTAGACGTCACCTGTGTTGCCTCTTTTGGTGCTGGAGCAACAGCTGGAGAAGACTCAAGAACAGGAGCAACAGCTGGAGAAGACTCAAGAACCGAGATGCTGGAACCTGCTGTTGTTGTGATGGTGGAAACAGTTTCTGATGTAGCAGGAGAATCGACCTTCTCAGTCTTGGACTGCAACACTGAGAATGTAAACGAGTCAGAACTTCCCTTCTCCACAGGTTCAGAACGTGAAGCTTGAGAACCAAAAGAGATTTTACTAGCACCTCTAAACAAGAATCCTTCAGTGGAACCCTTCAATATCTGGTCTTCGCTCGGTCGTGGAGCAAACAGTTGAAATCCATCTGAAGGACCGTCTGAGGACGAGCTGCCACACAGGAAGCGTGTAACTGTTGAATTACAGTCAGAGGACTTAACCCCAAACTTAAACCCACTCGTGGAGGAGGAAGAATCCGAGAAAGTTCCTCCAAACTTCAGTCCAGCAGTGGTGGAGTCAGTAGAGCCGGTACCAAACTTGAAATTGGATGAGCTCGAGTCTGGGCTGTTGGACTGTACGCCAAAAGATAAACTGAAACCTGAAATGAAACAAAAGAACTGATCAACAGCAGCTGCTTCAAAACAATGACTGCCAGGATCAGCGCTGATCAGGCCCTGTACCTTTGGACTCTGTTTTAGCTCCTGGTTTTGCAGACTGGCAGGCCACACACTGCTGGTCTTCTGCTTTATTCTGAACACAGCACACCTCACACTCCCACCTGCCCTCAGGCTTCTTGAACTTGTCTCCAAATCCTAACAGAGGTGCAGCTGCAGCAGTCGCAAGTCCTGCACCTGCAAGCTCACCTGCTGCAGCTAAAGTTCCTGTAATACAGAGAAAACATCAGTGCTTTAACATTCTTCTAATTCTGCTTCTAAAGAACCTTTGTTATCAGTATTAAGATTATAGAAAGGTTTAAAAAAAATGGTTCTTTTAATAAATCAAATGAATTAAATGGTTCCTTGGGAAACCTAAAATGGTTCTCCTATTATATTACTGCAAAGAACCTTTTAAGAACTTATATTTTTGGGTGTGTGTTGTTTTGTATCTTTGCCTCTTAACAACAGTACGTTCAGACCATTACCTGGTTTTGGGTTCTGACAGGCTACACATTTCATGTCCTGTGCCTTGTTTTGAAGCATGCACACATCACAATCCCAAGATCCCTCTGGTTTCTTAAATTTGTCCCCAAACCCCAGCAGTCCAGTCCCTGTAGAGGTGCTGCTGTTGACAGGAGCAGCAGCAGTGGGGTTAGATGACGCCCCAGATACAGGTGGTAATGTTAGGCTGGATTTCAATCCAGTTCCTGGTTTGGCTGTGTCACAGGCTACACATTTAAGCACCTCTGGTTTGTTGCTGACCATACACGTGTCGCAATCCCAGCTACCCGCTGTTCGAGTGAAGAGGGAACTGATGCTCGGCACGGCAGGTTGACTGTCTGATTTAGAGTCTGAGCTGGGCTGCGGTGAGAGGCAGGCCACGCATGTTTTGTGGGAGGACTGGTTTTGGAGCATGCAGGTGCCGCAGTTCCACGAGCCGGCAGGAGATCTGAACTTCTCACTAAAGGCAGATACAGCAGCTGAGCTCTGTGACAGAGATGCAGTCTGTATGGATCTGTCAGCTGAACTCTGAACAGAGGACACAAATCCTGAATGTGTGAGAAAACAATACATAGCTGTGAGCAGTAGCATTGATATCTGTTTACCATGTGAACCTTTTACAGTTGTTGTTGCATTTTATAGATCGTGTATGAAACTATATAGCCAATGTGTGTTTTCCTTATGAGGCATATTATTATTATTATTATTAAAACAACAGTCTAGTTTTCCTTATCGCTGCAACAGCGAATAACCGTATAATTTTCAGTCCGTCAAAAAGTGGCCAAATATATTCTTCACAAATTCATGCCGTTCCACGGATGAGAAAAACGTTCCAGCAAGAGGACGAGTATATGTCCGATCCGAACAATTCTGGGTCAACGGATTCCTTCACAAGCATGTATTCACAATGCATAAAATGACAGCAAATCTCACCATGTCCTTTAAGTATATCCAGCTCACTGCCTTGTTTTAAGACCCTTGCAGGTTTGAAGGGTCCTTCAAAATCCTTTTCCTCACTGGCAGCTGATTGAACTGCAAAACATGAAGATTCTTCATCAACACCATAACAGCAGCTCAAATGAAAACACAGCTGCTCTGCAGAAACCACTCGTACCTGCTTCCACTGTCGGCCCAATGTTCCCATTAGAGTAAGAGATGCTTGTTTTTATAGCAGGTGCACTGAAGGTGAATCCAGACTGTTGAGAGGAAACATTATTCTACAGCTGCTCGTTTCGTGCAGCTACAAAGCCTACAGAAGCCTACAAAGAGCTGAGGACACTTACTGATGGAGAGAATGATGGAGGGCTGGCAGCTGTTGCCTTGACAATAGGTGAGGAGAATGTGAAGGGGACAGATGGAGGTGTGGATGGTGCAGCTGGCTCTTCATTACACTACAAAGTCCAGAAATCAGATGAGTTACAAATACTTCATGTTGTGTGTCAGTCTGTCCTCCGTGACCGCCTCAGTGAGACAGGGAGCTCATACCTTCTTTTCTGCATGCTCCTCTGTGACGGTGGTAAGTGGTGTTGTGCTGGAGGTCCTCGAGGAGATGGGTGGAGGAGAGGAGAAGTTAAACTTGGGCAAAGTGAAATTGCTGGGGAGGGAAGCAGGCGGCAAGTCTGGCTCCTCAGCAACCTGTACAGAGAACAGCTTACATGAGACCAAAGAGAAACTCTGATGAACTGATGGAGTTCTGCTCAAAGCCCACGAGTTTCTCACCTCATCTTCTGAAGGTTTAGAGGAAAGTCGAATGTTCCTCTCCCTCTTCATTTTACCCCCTCCTGATCCACTGCTGCTGCACGCTGGGGTGCTGGACGAGGGGTACGACAAACTGCTGGAGACACACGAATGTCAGCGTCATGATTTAAAACAGTGATTGAGGATGTACGCGTGTACAGAGCCTCACTTCAGCTACTGAAACAGATAATCACACATTACAGTTAAAGATATCCACAATCATCACAACATCATCTACTCTCACCTGAGAGGAGGAAGCTGGGAAGAATCTGAAACTGGAGGAGATTGTCTTACAAGCTGAGAAAACGATAAATGCAAACATAGTATATTTTAATTTCTCTTTATTGATCATTACAACAGCTGTTCTTGACAGTGAACCAATTTTATTTCATGAACATGTAAATGTGGAGTGTTGAGATCATGTTGTATGTTAGATGTTACACTCACAGGCTCACTGTTGGTTTTGTGGGCTACACTGCTCTGTCCTCCAGGAGTGAGTGAAGGTCTGAATGACACGGAACGATTACCAGACACCACAGCAGTGGCTGGAACCATCAGCTTCTGCACAGATGACACTGAAGACTCCAGCTGAAGACAACACAACAGTCATTACCGGTCTGACCTCTGACCTCTCTCTACATCACAATGCAGAAGATTCAGAAAACAGAAGAAAATGAGCAGCAGCAGAAATAGAACATTTGATAACGTTTGATAACGTTTAATAACATTTGATAATGCCTCTATTAGAATGTACAAACAAGTGAATTAACTTTGGTACAGCAGGAAATTGTTGTAGGTCAGCCTGCAGTACAATTTCCCAAAACCCTTATTTAACCTCAGCACTTGTTCTTGTGTCCAGAACAATGGCCCTGTTCTGTTCATAAACAGATGCTGCTCTGTGACAGAACAGCTGTCAGGGGTTTAGACTACAAGCGTACAATACAATCAGTGGATGTTATCAACTTCACAAGACACTCAGAGGCATAACATCCGTGACGCAGCCGTGACAGTCTAAACAGTCACAAAACTAAAGAAACTAGTTTAGCACTTTACAGAGCAACATGAGGACTGATGAAACTTTAACCATAAATCTCATTTCAATTTACCTTTTTCCTCTTTGCTTGGAAATGTGAAATGTCAAGATCTGTGTGATTCAGTGACTGAAAAATAAAACCGTGAGAGACATAATAACTGACAGTAAGTGTGAATAAGTGTGTTCTAACGTAAACGTTTATTGATACTGTACTTACTGTTGACAAAGGTGATGAAACCGACGGAATTCTTTTTGCATCCTGAACAAACAAAAGCATTAGCATGTCATTTACATCACTGTGCTGCACTGGAGAGTCAGTTTCGTGACAGGAACAAACGTACTGCAGTGAAAGTAAACATGAACTTGAGCAAGGAAGAGCAGACTCACAGCGAGAGGGCTGGACATGCGCTCCAGAGACTGCAGGATGCGTCTGGCTGTAGCACTCGTCACTCCACAGGCCTGAGCTCCAGCTGGCTTTGCCTTTATCTGTCTCCTGACCGGAGGCTGAAAACCCCAAAAAACACATCAGTCCCAGTGACAGACCCAGTAAGAGCAGAAAACTGCACCAGTCGCAGTGACAG
The DNA here is from genome assembly GCA_036877575.1 of Botia almorhae. Lineage (NCBI taxonomy): Eukaryota > Metazoa > Chordata > Actinopteri > Cypriniformes > Botiidae > Botia > Botia almorhae. The sequence continues at coordinate 2,906 of JAZGTJ010002893.1, read as the reverse complement.
TAAGAGCAGAAAACTGCACCAGTCGCAGTGACAGTAAGAGCAGAAAACTGCACCAGTCGCAGTGACAGTAAGAGCAGAAAACTGCACCAGTCGCAGTGACAGTAAGAGCAGAAAACTGAGCGTTCACACCTGGTAAGGAGTAGCAGGGTGTGAGCGAGCTGTTCTTATTGCAGCAGCTCCTCCATATGTGGTTTTTCCCGGGTAGAAAGGTGAATCCCCCAACTGACTGGAATTCAGTGCTGAACTGTTCAACACGGACTGAAAGAGAGCAAACAGAATTAACATCAACCTCCAAACACGTTTATCCTCATGACTGATGTTCTAATCAACAGACCTGAAGACCAGTAACTGACAGACATCATATACAGTAGAGATTTACGGTACATGTATGTGTACTGCTGTGAAGCACTCACTGATGAAGCTGTGCCAAACACAGACAGGTTGAAGGCTGGTTTCCTCAGCACAGAGTGAGCTGTCTGTGATCCAGGGGCAGGTCGTTCTGTTTCTGGGGACCAGAGCAGTGGAACGCTCTTTGACAGGGGCACATCTAAACGAAGATTAAAGCACTGCTCTAACTTCTGTCTACATCTGCTCTTAATATAAAACATCTATCAATCCAGAAATCTGACATGAAGAACATCTTGAAGCAAATTACTGTCTGAAAACCTGCAGCTCATATGACAAAAAATCTGACGTAGAGAACAAGTAAATAGTGATGCTTCATTAGAAACCTGTCATTACTGATTAAAAACTGGGTTTTCTCAGCGGCTATTGAAAGCATTAAATCTGTGTCATACTACTGACACCAAAACATCAATAAATCAACAATACTCTCATGTGTTATTGATTTATTGTGTCTGTGTTGACACATCTCGCCCATCATGGCTGCCGTTACCTTTGTCAGACGCGCGCGATGAGAAGCCGCTGGTGGTGGAGATGTTGTCGTCCTCGTGCTGAGAATCTTTCATGTCTTTCACCAGAGAGAAGCTGGAGGTGACAGTGAACTGGCTCCCAGTGAAGGGTGCAGAGGACATGGAGGGCTGGACCAGGAGCGGGCTGCTGACACCTTCTAATGCAGGAGAGCCGTCCAGAGGGGAGAAGTGCATGTGTGTCCGGTTGAGCGGGGGTCTTGACAGAGCCTCATGAAAATTCAGAGATGCTCTGCTTGTAGATGGCTCTGAAAACATCATTAAAAATCAGCAATGAATCAAAGTACTTACAGGATAAAGAGGGAACAAGGCCATGTTGACTGACTGTCTGCTGTCTACACAGTCAGCTGTCTTCTCAGACAGCTCACTAGGTTTAGGAACAGAGCCTGTGTATCTACTCAACATACCTGCGTTACTTGTGCTTGGTTCTGGAGAGTCTCGTCTGTCTAGGAGGGGGGCGGACTCATCACTGCCGTTGGGGGGAGGAGCCACATTGTTCCTCACCACAGCAGCTGCAGATGTTTCACCCTCTGCAGCTTCACCATTTGTGAAGTATTTCTGCAGCCAGGAGGGGACGATGCTCTTTACTGTATCTGTCACTCGACTGATGAGACCCGGCTGCTGCTGCTGCTGCGATCAGGAGAGACACAATTAGCATATTAGCAAAGCATCAAAACCTTTCAATTCATGAATACCAGCTCTGAGGAGGAGCTCAGCAGAACACAACAAAGATAAAGAACCACACAGAAGCTACCCATGGAAGACCAGAACTGATTGTATTGATTATTGATGCTTCATTTTTGTTTATAACGCTCACCCAGCACTCTCTGTGCTAACAGACATGTTAAACATATCATATGGTTTGCTGAGAAAAGCTGCGACACATTACTGAACATTCAGGCTTCCTCACCTGACAGATGAGAAAACAGGCATTTATAGAGAAGCAGAAAATCCATACGGGTACATGGATTTTCGGGTAAATCTTGCGGGTACACTCTCTCTCTCACTCTCTCTCACAGTAAACAAACACACAGAACAGTGTAGGAACTGCCTAAAAACATGCTAAAAACTACCCTGAAGAACAGTTGACAAACAGACATTAAATACATTCTCTATTCATTCATAACATAAGATAACAGCCTAAACTGCAACACTAAGTTACTGGAGGACTTGTGCCTCTATTTACACACTATAGATTCAATGTGACTCACGGGCAGGTGGAAAGACTGAACAGTTCATACAACCCCAGCAGAAGCAAAGCAGAGAGAGACTGAGCACTGGAAATATGAGGACTTCCTCTGAATATATACATATATATACAGAAACATAATTCATCCCGTTGTCTTGTTCTGAAGTGTCTAGCTGTTAACAACAACATATAAGAAAGCTAAACACACGGACACTCTACACACTCAGCACACAAAACCAGCTGTGTGAACGCCTGAGCCCTCATGCAAGACTTTCTAATTAACACACAGAAACAAAATCACATTAACCTAACCTATTAACCTGGGTTAGTCAATGCACTCCCGGCTTTATTAAACCATCAGGTTAGTAGTGCAGGGTTTCCCGAGCGAAGAAACTCTCACGTTCAACTAACCCACTGCATTAACTAGCTGTGCTTTGAGTCAGTGTTCAGTAGCATATGCCAGACTCCCCTGTTTACCTTTAACCACGTTAAAAGCTTCATCACAACATACAATTAAAGACAATTCAGACATTTACATGCCCTTCTGTAAGTCCAGTGAAAACCTGAAGGCCACGAACACGTTTAATGTATCGACCCACGCTGTTTTGTTCTTGTTTTATAGTTTTTTAAAAGCTGAGGTCGTTTTCAGCAGCTGACAGCCGTTTAAAAGCGGCGCTCCGAAACCAAGTAAATGAATCTGTATTTCGTTATACTTTATTGTATGGTCTTGACATAGCGGCGGTGTCTCTTAGTCAAATGAGCGAACAGGACTGACAGCGGACTGACAC